>BRDA01058317.1:0-13445 GCA_036984385.1 Crenuchus spilurus
CCAGCCCTATTTTAGAACAAAACCATGTGGTCTCCAAACCTGGAACTGCACAGTCTGACAGTGTAAGAGATACAGAAAGGCAATCACTGTTATCTTTTTAGAGAGAAAGAGAGAGAGAGAGAGAGAGACACCCCAGGTTTGGAATGATCTCATCACAGATGTCACGTGACAGGGTTTGCTGCAAATATAAATAAGTGAGCAGAACAGTCAGTTGAAGCAGAGTGTAAAACCATCATCACTGTCAAATTATGTGATGTGACTGATGTCCAAAAATGCATGATAATAGGATTCCAGGTGAAGCATGGTGGAGGCAGACTTTGTGGGATGTTCTACAGTAGAGCCGCCATAGTGAAGGTGTACTAAGAATGGACTTCTTGTACATTTAAAGCTTTAAAGTCTTACTGCCATACAGTCCAACAGTCCCTCAACCACACAGCTTTATAGTGCTACTGCCATACAGTTTTACGACCCCACAGTCCTACAGACCCTCAACCATACAGCTTTACAGTGCAACTGCTTTACAGTCTTGCTGTCTCACAGTCCTACAGACTGTCAATCATACAGTCCTGCTGCCCCACAGTCATACAGCACCACAAATATACAGTTATGCTGCCCCATAGTCCTAGAGACCCTCAATCATACAGCTTTATACTGCTACTGCTTTACAGTCCTGCTGCCCTACAGTTCTATACCTTCACAGCCCTCCTGTTTTATACACCTACTGTTTTACACATCTACTATAATCACTCAATCTTACAGCTTTAATGTCCTACTAATCAAACCCATGAGCTTTTTTTGAACTACATCAGGCATGTTAGAGTGAGCAAATCACCAAAAAAAGTCCAGACTTTTTCCAGGCATCAAACTGAGCATTTGGATGATAAAAACAGTCATGAAACAAGATCTGGTCATTAAATTGCCCTCATAGACAAACTTTTCTAATAAACTTCAGCAAAAGTGGTGCGGTTTAAGCTTAGCTCCTGGCAGCATGCTTCACTTTAAGGGGCGAGAGAGCCCATTTACTTTATCACACAGAGAGGAGAATCCTGCACAGCTGGAGGAATACGTCCTGTTCTACTCGACTATAGTTATTATTCTGTTTTTTAAAAGAAGAGGTGTACTGACCTACTTCTCTAGCCCAATAACTGCAGAACAAAATGAACAAAAACACAGAAAGAAAGAGAAAATGTCAGCATGTCTTTTAATGTAAATGTACGTTGGCATTTACAGGCTGGTACAGAAAGATCCAGAGCCAAGTCTGTAAATGAGCACTCAGACTGTCACATTGAAATCAATGGCAGAATCTGTGCATTCATAATGCTGTTTATGTCATGCTGGATGTAGAAGTAAGATCATCATGAGTTGCCAGTGCACTACCAAGAGGAAGAGAAAGGAAAAGGCAGTCTGGCCAAAAACACTTTTCCTTAGTGGTATAGTGCAGTCACCTCTTGTGGTAGACCTAGTCGACCTATTTGTGACTTTACAAACGTATTCTTCTAAGACTGGAGGCACCAAACCATTTAAAACTTTAAAAAACTATATTAAATTAGAACACTTGACTAAATTTTCCCAACTTAAAAGTCCATACTTAGCCAAAATATTACAGTGGTGATGACGATTTAACTTCTTATCTGAAACTTTCAAAGCTTGTTTGTATACCATCTCAACTGGCTGAAGATTTGTCTTGCATGTTTGTGTCCAACTTGTCTGGCAATAAGTGAGATACGGTACAATCATGGTATTCATATACAATTTTGCTGCCTCTGTAGTTAGATTATTTGACATTTTGCTCAATAATTATATTGATAAAATAGAAACATGGAAGTAAGTGATAGGCACGGTGGCTTAGTGGTTAGCACGTTCGCCTCTCAGCGCTGGGGTCTTGGGTTTGAGTCCCCATCTGAGCGGAGTTTCCATGTTCTCCCCGTGTCTGCGTGGGTTTCCTCCGGGGACTCGGGTTTCCTCCCACAGTCCAAAAACATGGGGATCAGGTGAATTGGGTAATCTAAATTGTCCATAGGTACGTGTGTGTGTGTCTGTGTGTCACCCAGCGATGGATTGGCGCCCTGTCCTGGGCTTAGTTGATTAATGTAATGCCCTGCCCTGCGCCCAGTGAGGGGGTAGGGAACTAACCGCGACCCTGATAAGGAATAAGCGGGTGTGATAATGAATGAATGAATGAATGGAAGTAAGTATAGAATCAAATATTAAATCTGATTTGTAGTCATGACAAATGACATTAAAACGCCGACTAGGGGTAATAAAACAGTCAAAACTGTTATTTTCACCTATTTGTGATGGACTCAACAGTGTCAGGATGGAAATAATCACTGCCAAGAATTGAAATATAAACAACGTTATTTGATTTTGTGTGGTTCATTCATTCATTCAGTCATTCATTTAATCTAATCTGTTTTTGATATGTTGGTAATGGCAGTAGAGGTATATTAATGTCTTGTCAGTACGATTTCAGTCCATGTTTAAATAAATCTAATAGGACATGAGATGCTTATGCTAAAACTGTTGCAGTGATGGGACTGTGATTGTGTTTATGAATACTTGAGTGATGATAAGCTTGACATTGTAAGTATTTCAGAACCCTTTTTGGTGCTATATAGAGCCTGTCTCAAAAACCTTCTAGATACAACCTTCTGCAACACGTTCTTCATCAATCCGAAGAACCAGTTCACCATGTGCAGAGTCATTTAATACAATGGCTTCTTGAGTGCTCATGGTTCTATAAATAACCATTTTCTTTACTAAAGAACCCTTAAAGGACCATATTTTTAAAGAGCGTAACGTTTAATGAATCTACACGTGAAACAAAAAGGAGAGCCTTAACTTGGCAAAGAACAATATAGGTGCTTTAGACTTTTACAATGTTCTCCATCTCATTTACAGAAAATGCTCTTTAAGGAACTGGTTTTTTAAATGTTCCAAAACAATAAATGCACTGCTCAAAGAACCCTTTTTATTTTAAAAGTGAATGAAAAGAGCAATAAGCATGCCAGAAACTGAAAAAATGGTAAATTGGAGATGCAAATGAACATTTTGTAAGACCGAGAAGAACAACCGAGAAACTGAGAGCCCAAAGAGGAACCCAAACTCTTATGGGTTGCACTAGATATTGCAATTAGCCTCAGACTCTTTAATCTTAGGAGACTCCTGACCTTAATGACCCTCATACAGTCATTAGCGCCTTGCTGACTGTGCTCAACATGTATTTCCACCTTTAGTATAAACAACGAGGCAATGCCAACAGAACTTAACACCAAAACTGCTAAAATGCAAAGAAAAATGCTTCAACACGCATCATTACTGCATATTTAGCTATTAATATTCTAGCTTTTAATTCAAACAGGCACAAGCTATAGTACGTTCTCTTCTTTGTATGAAGTGTAGAGCTTTGCTGGTATAAGATGAATGTAAAATGGACTTGTTTCAGGTTTTGTCAAGTTGTGCGTAGATGTGAAAGCTTCTCCATTTAAACTTTATCACCGTTAATAAAGAATGACTTTGGCTGGGTTGACTATGATGAATGTTTTCTGTTAGGCTGTGAAGAAGTGAGCCTAGTCCATCTGTCACGATTCATCAGAGGTTTGGATATCTCAGAGTGGATGAGTGCATTATCTCACAACGTCCACACACGTTTCACAGGAATCAAACATGCTTGTGGTTTAAAGGAATGCACAGCTTCCCCTGCAGGCCAAACATGATCGATCAGGCATGTGTAGTAGCTCAAGTTTGCTTCTTAAGAACCCAGACCCAGTTTTCCTTAAAGGAAAGATATTAGGGCCACAGAAAAGGTTAACATTCATATCCCACTAAACTTTCCCACTAAAAACTTTCTACCTCACAGACTCAATTTAACTCTAAAAATGCAATAAAAACTGAAATATGTCAATTGTTCACTTAAACCTTTATTTGATGGGACAGCAGCATGTTTAATATAGCGTTACAATCTATTTTGTTTTAATTACACTTAAATTAAGTATACAAATTGTTTTAGTTTTGTAAGTGGGGTTTTTGTCCAAATAGACAAAAATAGAATAAATAAGACTTGAGCTGCTCAATAGTCCATAGTCACCATTGTGTGATTGTCCTCTTCATGATGCTCCAGACATTTTCAATAGGAGTCAGATCTGGACTGCAGGCTAACACACACACACACACACACACACACACACATTGTATTTCTATGAAGCTCACTTTTGTAATATATGCAGAATCAGGCCTGACATTGTTCTGCTGTGTTCTTGAGAAAAAACGTCTTATTGGCAGCAAATGTCTGTCCGAATTCCAACATAAGCCTCCACATCAGTGGTACCTTCATGCAGATCACCCATGCTGTGGGCACTGATAGACAGAGAGCTAGTCAGACAGAAAGAATGTAAAAGAAGGGGAGATAAATAGACAAATGGACAGACAGAGAGAGAGTGATGGATGGATGGATGGATGGATGGATAGATAGATAGATAGATCACTTGGAAACAGAAGGAGGATGTTGGAGACACTGAAAGAAAGAGAGATATGGATAAAGCGATAAAGCCTCAGGCTTAGACTGTGTAAGCTGTTGTTCAGTCTCTCCTTCACTTCTTAACTCCTCTGACAGTGAACATTATCTACAAAGCCTTTAACAGCCTGAGCTTCTTAAAGTCTCTCCGAATTGTATTCATTATCACAACCACCCATCCATCAAAGTGAGCACCAAAAATGTGAGCAGGAGAGGTGAAGGACTCTAGCAAAAGACTATAAGCAGAGCTGAAGTGAAAGGCACCCAGAACAGGGCAAACACAGCATCATTAACACTTAACAATCACGTTTTGTTTCATGAATACTGCAGGGACAGTTTTTGAGGCGTTTGTTGTGTGATCTATGGCACCTCAATAGAAACAAAGCCTTTTCAGTCAGTGTCACTTCATTTGCATCACCACAAAAACAGAGGTCAGTGGAGGCGTAATGTCCTGCAGAATATCAAACAATGTCAATGGAAAGGTACTGAACACAGACATGCAAATCAAACCTGTCATCTCCGGAAATACAGAAAGAACATCATATGTTCAACAGGATGGATTTAAATTCATTATTTTTCTTGCTGGACACATCTGCTTGCATATGTGACTCATTTTTTGTTGGAAGGTATATACAGTCAAATGCAAAAGTTTGTGCTCTGATTTTGTAGCAGCAGTGATCAGCTGTGATTGGTTTCAGCTGTGACTGTCTTACATAGGGGCTCCACATCACATCTCTGAAGTTGGGTCCTTGCTTATGCCAACACAGGTAACCAGTACCTGACTTCTTCCAATAACCAGTACCTTTTTCAAATGGCTTGTTTCCTGTCTTTAAAAAGAACAAATGAAAGATTAAAAAACTTTTTTTTCTCCTCACCTCATGCCTCCCATGGTTCTGTCCTTGAGGCTGAAGCACATTTCTGCCTCTCAAGAGTGTGTTGGTTGACCACAGAGAGTCTGCCTCTTGTCCAAGCCTCACTGGGATAGCTGATCTGGTTTGGCCAGGCTGCCTGGAAATACTCCATGTCCCAACTTGGGTTCTGTCCCTTTCTGAGAGCTGAGCCAGTTTGCCAGTCTGCCAGTAAACATGTACACCACAACTTGGTTTCTGTCAGCCTTGGGGGGCTGCTCCGGTTTGTCCACTCCTTGCTCCCAGACAAGCTTTTTGATTTGTCTGGCGATATTCACCTGGTTCAACTGCTGCTTGTGATACATTTGGTACTGTGCTGATTTATTTTATTGAAGTGCTGGTTCAAACCCCGGTCAATGCAATTTTGAAATTTTTGAGCTTTTGTTTTTCCCATTGTATGCAATTTAGTTGCACTAATTACTGTAAGTGAATAAATAAATAAATAAATAAATAAAGGGCAATGAATGTGATGTGACTGATGTCCAAAAGGGCATGATAATAGTGTACCAGGTGAAGTATGGTGGAGGCAGCATCTAAGAAACTAACTTTGTTAGATGTTCTAGAGCCGCCGTAGTGAAGGTGTACTGAGAATGGACATCTCATACATTGAGAATCTCCCTATAGCATAACAGTGGTGTCCAACAGGCCATTGACGTCAACTCCAACAAATGCTGTGGTGCATTTGGAAAGGAGAAAAGTACAGTACATGTCAAAATTTTGGACACAACTTCTCATTCAATGTTTTGTTTTCTCTTTTTTACAACATTGTAAATTAATACTGAAGTCATCCAGACTATGAAGGAACACATAAGGAATAATGTAGTAAACTTAAAAGTGTTAAACAAACAAAAACATGTTTTAGATTTTAGATTCCTCAAAGTAGGCACACATGGTCTCAAACACATTAAGAGGACAAGGAACAGCTGTTAACTGAAAGCCATTCCAGGTGACTACCTCATAAAGTTGACTGAAAAAAATTTATCAAAGTAAGAGGTGACTACTTTGAAGAATGTAAAATATAAAACATATTCTGGTTTGTTTAACACATTTTTGTTTACTAAATAATTCCATATGTATTTCTTAATAGTCTGGATGACTTTAGTATTAATCTACAATGCAGACCATTTTTAAATCATGAAATTCATGGAATGTCCAGAGGGTATGTCCAAACATTTGACTAGTACTGTATTTCCATCACCTAATACAGTTCATGCCACAACATCTTGCTAGGGTCTTCTCTTAGGTAGGTGGTCATTTTTCAAAATATGACTGTGCATAGGGATGTTGTAATTAAATTCATTATGTCAGGGTTAAGCAACCACTACAAATGCTCTGTATCTCTTTTTCTGTCTGACATGTTTGGCTTTTTGTCTTGAATTAAGAAATTGTTTTGAAATTATTATCTTATTTTGAAAAAAACTCCCCAGGTTAGCTAAACCCCAACACAGGCTCAAAATCAGCTTCTGCTCTGTATTCTGATGAGCTGACTGAAAGCCATCACTAATGGCTGCTCCTGTCGATCAAACCAGCCTGCACACGAACAGCCATGTTTCAGGAAACTGTGATGCACCAACCTTTAGCTCTACAGCACTTGCCAATTTAATACTGTTTGGACACAGAATGTGGAATATCGCTTGTTACGGTTGTGTCTCTGGGCCACAAATAGAATGGCATTTCACATCTTCTGCAAGTTCCTGTAGACTGGAAGGATAAAATCACTGTGATAGAGTCTCAAGAGGCTTCTGGAGCTGCTCAGTGACATTTAGAGGCTTTGACAAAGAGTCAGTGTAGAATGAGCAGGTACCAACTAGTAACTGCCAAAAAACGATGAGGTCAACCTGGACATGGTTTTGTTCAACAACCTTTAAAGACAACTTCTTCTTCTTCTTCTTCTTCTTCTTCTTCTCCTTCTTCTTCTTCATCATCATCATCATTATCATTATTATTATTTTGACCTAATTTTCCCCCAATGTAGTGGTAGCCAATTGACTCCCCATCCACCAGGACTCTTCCAATCACTTGCAATGTCCCTGACTATAGAAGAGTGAAGAACAGCACAAGCCTCCTCTGATGCATTTGAAGTGTTCCCGCTGGGCAGCCAATGGGAGGAACGTGCAGGATCCCCATCTCTGATACATCAGGTAACAAACATCTGAGCCAACAGACATCGCATGGTAGTAGTGCATGATAGTAGCACAGCAAACTTTGCTCTCTTGGGTCCCGGCTATCAATGATTCCTGATGATTGGAACTTGCGATCCTCTGATCATAGTGTCAGCAGCACATTAGTCTGCTGAGCTATTCAGTGTAATGATAGATGTGATATGTTAATAGAATGCAAAGATAAATGTTTTCCACCACCAACAGGTGACAGCAATTGTAACTACAGTGACAGGGAGATAAAGAAGTAGAGGAAGGAGCAGAGAAGGGAGCTGTGTGTATGTTGCTGTGTTTGCTCATAAAATTTATAAAATAAATTCTAAATTTCATAACAGTCAGTTTCTCAGTGTAGTAACATTGCACTCGGGCAGGCAACCTATTTCTATTGAATTTAGCATTATCATTTAGCTTTATTCTGTTATTATTAAATCTTAAAGCTTTAGCACTGTCCATGGTACAACAAAATACTACAGCTATACATCAACAAACAAAACATTGTGGAAAAGTTCATTTTTGTTCATAATTTAATTAAAAAAGGATCACATATTTCAAGCCTCTTTTAGTTTTAGTGTTCAGCATATGTAGTTTTGTTCAACGACCTTTAAAGTGTCAGAAGGGTAAGGAGGAGGACTCAAACACAGTAATATGGTGATCAGTAGTCATTTAAATACTTCTCAAAAATTTGCTGGAATGTAAAAATGAAATATGCTGCTGTGTTGTGTAGATTTGTATTTGTAAGCATCTCCATCTCTCTAGATGTTTCCACAGTGTGGAGTTTGTACAGTGTGAGTAGTGTTGCATGACAGAGTCAGTGTAGAGTCACCCGCTGAAGGGGGAGTTATATCACGTGGAATGTGATAGAACTCCCTGAGAGAAAGAGAGATTGAAATAATGAAGGACAGAGTTGAGAGTGATTCATTTTTTATTCAAGTACAGAAATATGATGGTCAACAAAGCAGTACTATTATTTACAATTTTATTAGTTATATATATTCAATGAACAGGTAGAATAACAATGGCAACAGAGTACAGCCTTGTCTTACTCTTTGACCAATGGTGAAATAGTCTGTTTCTCCATTTTCCATCCATCTCTATCTATCCATCTCTTTATCTGTCCTTATTTTTAATTCTATCTATCCATCCATCTTTCCACATCCATCCATTTATGTCTTTATTTTGAATTCTGTCTATCATCCATCCATCACTATCTATCCATTCATCTATCCATCCACCTCCATCCATTCATCTGTCCTTATTTTGAATTCTATCTATCAGTCCATCCATCCATGCATCAATCTCTATTCATCCATTTATCTGTCCTTAATTTTTGAATTGTCTATCCATCCATCCATCCATCCATCCATCTCCATCCATCTCTATCCATCTGTTTATCAGTCCTTAATTTTTAATTCTTTTTATGTCTGTCTGACTATCCATCCATCCATCAATCTCTATCCATCCATTTATCTGTCCTTAATTTTTGAATTGTCTATCCATCCATACATATCTATCCATACATCCATACATCCATCTCCATCCATCTGTTTATCAGTCCTTAATTTTTAATTCTTTTTATGTCTGTCTGACTATCCATCCATCCATATCTATCTATACATCTATCCATCCATCTATCTATAACTATCAATCCATGTATCTGTCCTTATTTTAAATTCTGTCTGTCTATCCATCCATCAATCAATCTATCCATCTGTCTCTATCTATCCATTCATTTGTCCTTATTTTGAATTCTGTCTGTCTGTCTGTCTATCCATCCACGCATCCATCACTACCTATCTATTCATCCATCCATCCATCTCTGTCTATTCATGCATCCATTTATATGTCCTTATTTAGATTTTTTTTCTGTCTGTCTATCTACATTAGATGTGATTTTATAATCTGGTCTTCATTTTTTTCCCATTTTGAAAAGCCCACTAAAACTGGCTACATGTTGCTGAATGACAACAGGCCTGTATGGCTGTATTGTTGATTTAACAATGTGTTTTGCTAAAATAAGCAAACCAGTTAATTATAAGAATTGTCCACATTATTATAACCGTGTTCATCTTCAAACAGTTCACTGTAAAACATTATAAACTCTACATTTGGTAGAGGAAACACCTTAAAAAGCTGATAATCAGTCAGAAAATATACTGACATTGAACTAAGGCTGTGAGTCTACTTTTCATTACTTATATAAATACTATTAGTGTTTTATAGCACACACTGAGTAATTTACAGTTGAATCCTTTGTTTTGGTTACTGCAAGTATGTAGTAGTTAGTATAACATGCCTGGAGTTTAAGAGCGTAATAAACACAGAGCTGCTCTGTGAAGCCTTTGGGATTCCGGCTGATATCTCAGGCTTGGGGGCTAATCCGTGTGCCCTTGCCTTGCAGAGACAAGTGTCGCACTGCTCCATCGCCCTCACTGAGATAAGAGTGAAGCAGACAGCCGTTTGTGAAATGTATCACAGCTCCACTGAACGGAACTGGGTTCACACTGCTGAAGTCTCAGTACATACACTACCCATCAAAAGTCTGGAGACACGTTCTAACCTTAAATTCAGTTCATTTTTTTCAGGAAATAGATTTAAAAATACGCAAATATGACTGGAGGAGCTATTTACAGAGTAGTAGCATATAATGCACCAAACCTTCTGCTGTACTTATGTTTGAAAATATGTATATACACCTCTCAGCCAACACCACCTTGTATCTCCACTGACCATAGAGGTACACATAGATACTCTAGTTCATATGTTTCTCTGTATACTATAGTGAGGATGCCCACAGAGCAGGTGACACTGGTGTGGTGGTGGTGTGTCCGTATCACTGTCCACTCTATGATATATCTACCTTGTTGGCCCACCTTGTAGATGTAAACTCAGTGACAGCAGCTCAGCACAGTTTGTGCTGACCCTCTAGTCCTGATACTGTTGACTGGTTGGTGCACTATTTTTGCAGTGGGTGTATCTAATGAATTGGCCAGTGATTGCATAGTATTATTCTTCTGACAGCACTTGAAGACAATTTTATGTAAATTGAAACATTTTAATACAATTAACAGTGAAAAGCTATTGACACGTAATGTGCTAAAGAACACAAGGTGTGTCTGCTTTTGACAGGAAATTGGTTTTCTTCACAGATTTAGTGCTTGACAGGTTTAAAATAGTGGAAAGAAAGCAAATAAAAAGAGAGATGACTCAATGCAGACTGCCATAGCAGAGAACAGTTAGAGACCACAGGCGTACATTACCCAGGCTCTGGAACGGGGACAGCTGTCAGCTGAAATTTTCATCCGGGAACTAATGTACGACTGCACAGCAAGCCAAAGCCAAGTGCTATATAATCTGAGGTGCTGTGGTCTAGCGGTTATCAGCAGCACCTAGAGGGCCATTGGTTTGAGCGTCGGCACTGCGAGTGAGTCACCTTCACCAGCCGGCTCAACTTGTTGAATTGTGCCTTTGAGCACAAAAGCCCATCAAACAAAATCTGGTACATTCAAGCTCTTACAGGGTTCTGATTTGCCCAAAGACATGGAGTCATTATAATGGTTTAACCATCTACTTTACTAGTTAGCTACCTTGCTAGGTAGTTAGCTAAATGTCTAGCTACACTAGACAGTCCTGACGTGAAATGAGTAAAGTAAACTTGTATCTGAATACTGAGCACATCCTGTCTTCTGTTTATATTTTCAGGTTTATGGAAGGATTCAGAGGCCAGCTGAAAGATATCATTTCTGTCCTGGGTCTTTGCCATGGTAACTCCTCCCAGTTATCATGCAATCTAGGGTTGTCAATTGTTCTAACCATGTAACCGTTTTCTTTACAAAATTGGCCATTGAGTACAGAAGTATACTGCCCCCCCACCCAGACTGAGGCTCTTCATATGTGCCCTGAGCTAAGTGCCCAATGTCTTTTCATCTTAGTGGTGCCAGTCCTCCTGTCATTCATTTAAGGAGGCCAAGAACGTGACCACACCTTCATGAAAACCAAATTTTTATGGTTTGTCTTTGTAAAACATGCCAACGCATCTCCCCTAAATATGGTCTAAAATAGACTTGTACACAGTAAATCTGCCAGTGTTAAATCAACACTATTAGAGTTAAATTAACACTGAGGGTGTCAAAATATAACACTCTCAGTGTTAATTTGACTCTAATAGTGTTGATTTAACATTAGCATATTTACTGTGCAGTTAGAAAAACATTTTGACTATAATTCCGAATATCAGTATCATTAATAGAAACTCTTTATTTATGGAACATTGTCGGATCTGCTGGTGCCAGCTTCTTGATCTTACAGTCTGGGTACAGTATGTTCATAAAATCCAACAACACCTATTATCAGCAGCTCAAATGAACCAGTGAGTCTGGCCAGTTTCTGTCTCAGTAAAAAAACTCCTTTCCCTTTTCCTTCCAGGTGGCCTTTCCCACACTGCATACTCCAAATAAGGTCACCCAAAAGCAGGAAATACATACCACACATTCATCACAGACTGGTTACACATGCTGGCTCGGTGTGTTCCCACCCGGGCAGAGCTTCATACTTGGATCTCTTGGAGCTTATTAGCCTTGAAAAACTCCTGAACTTCCAAGCTTACCACAGTGAACTCTGCACACACAAGCAAAAAACAAAAACAGAAAGGACCAAGAGTTTATGATCCTATTAAGGATATTTTGGCCACTGAAGTGGGAACGTTGGGTTTCATCACTGAGAACATATTTAACATCTACAGTAATGCTAATCAGTGTAACTGGACATATTTACAGGTAAATTTCTATTAGGCCACTCATGATTAAGTCACATAACAAAATTGACACCAGAGTGATCAGTGTGTTTATGAGTGTAGAGGTGGTGTTAATTAAGTGGCTGGTCTGTAAAGTGTAAAGTGTACATAATTTCAGCACTTATTACACATAGTTTAATAGAAGTACAGTCACTCATGATGACTAATGATGATTGCAGCATGTAGAATGTCTCTGATGGGACTGCATCATCTGAGCTGAGAGAGAGAGAGATGAAAACAGAATGATGGACAGATGGAAACAGTGAGAGTGGATGGTTATGAGAAAGGCAGAAAGATGTGATGTGTGTGCTGAGTGAAGTAGAAGTGATGAGGAAGAGGGGAGCTTTCCCAGACATCTTCATCACGCGGCGGCTCTCACGGGCACGTGCGTCCCACCCAAAGTGTGTGTGTGTGTGTGTGTGAGAGAGAGAGAGAGAGAGAGAGAGAGAGGGAGATGAGAGGGAGACTGAAAAAGAGACTGAAAAGGGGGACAAGAGAGAGTAGATAGAGACATAGTGATAGACTGAGAGAGACTAAAAGAAAGTAGAGAGAGACATAGAGAGAGAGAAATATTGAAAGAGAAAGAGTGTGGAGAGAGACTGAGAGACACAGAAAGAATGAAAGGGAGAAAATAGAGACAAAGAAAAAAACAGAGAGACAGAGAAAGACTGGACTGGAAAAGAGAATAGAGACACAAAAAAGACAGAAAAAAACGGAAGGAGAAAAAAGGCGAGAGAGAGAGACTGAAAGAGAGAAGAGACAGATTGAGAGACAGAGAAGGAAGAAGGCAGAGAAAACGAGAGTGAGAAAATAAAAGAAAGAAGAGTGGCAGACAGAGAGAGAGAGAGAGAGACAGAGACAGAGAGATAGAGACAGAGACAGAGGCAGACAGAGAGAGAGAGAGAGAGACAGAGAGGGAGAGAGAGAGAGATAGAGAGAGACAGAGAGGGAGAGAGATATAGATAGAGAGAGAGAGACAGAGAGAGAGAGAGAGAGAGAGAGAGAGACAGAGAGAGACACAGAGAGAGAGACAGAGAGGGAGAGAGAGAGAGATAGATAGAGAGAGAGAGAGAGAG
>BRDA01058318.1:0-22612 GCA_036984385.1 Crenuchus spilurus
CAAAAATCTCCTCTTAAAGACCCCAAATAATTACAAAATATACCCCATAAACACACAAGAGAACTTTATGCAAATACCGTACGACACGCAGCCATTTGATTGGCCGACACCCCCAAAAGCCGCCACAACACAAAAACAAAAAACAAAAAACACCTCCCCCCCGACCCAAAATTTTGGTGAAAAAGGATGATCACCAATTTTTTTTTTTTACTTGGCCTTGTGAAGAGATGCTGAGACGGTTATGGACCAAACAGAACAAATGCCGCACGTAGAGGTCAGGTGAAACATTCTAGACTACTCCTTTCATTTAAATTGAATGACTGCAGCTTTGCTTGTGAGGTTAAGTGAGTATTGTGACAGTATAAGTCAGACAGGCCTTAAAGTGAACTGTCATACTGCTCTGGTGCTCAGACACTTGAATTAACAGTTGAATAACAGTAGACTGTTCACTACCCAACACTACTACTGACCCCCGGCTCCTTTTCTGTACCGTTTGTGCTCTTTACTGCATTTTTACTCCAAACTTTTGTCCCCGTTTGTGTCACTACAGTAAGGAGAGTTCCAGTTTGCTCTCCTTTAGTATAATTTATACAGAAAGTGTTTTATAGATGTAAATGAATATATTACATACTGTATATTGCATAAATAAATGACAAATACTGTACAAATGTTCAGACTGGCATTTATTTCATTAAAGTCAGTTTCAGTCTTATAAATACACTTTATAATAATGTTTAGAATATAGAAAATGTTTGTGTTCATTGAAACATTCAGAAAAGGTTGACTGCTATATTTTATATTAATGACATTAAATTACGTAAAGTGACATTTTATGCCTTTTTATTTTAATTATAATGTTCTTTTGTGGCTCTACTGACTAATTTGTGTAGCTCCACCCACAAATGTGTTCCTTAGTAGGTCTGCCCACAAATATGTTCCTTAGAAGCTCCACCCACAAAGGGTTTTTTTGTTGACTCCCAGAACTATTCTTTCATATTTCCAGTCACAAATGTGTTCATCCACAGCTCTGCCCACAAATGTGTTCTTTTGTAGCTCCACCCACAAATGTGTTCTACAGCCACAAGCACTCTTTTGTAGCTACTGTTGTGAGGTTGGAGGAGTTTTATAGATATGGTATAAACTGGTATAAACCCCATTTGAACCTAAAGAGAACCTGTAAAACCCTCCTAAAATCAAGCATAGAGCTTTTTTTAAGTGATCTTTATGATATTATGTGTGTAAAAGATTAGACTTTTTGTAACAGAGACATTAACATGGTGACGAATGTAAGGCCTGGTTTAAATCGGCAGTGAAACTAAGAATCACAGCGTTTTAAATATCATGAAATAACAACCGTCACAGTTGTCTCTTTAGTTCATACAGGACTTTTGCCAAAGTTCTGTAAAGCTTGTCCAACCTAGCAACGGTTGTTATGACTGAGCGCATTTGTGGGTGGAGCATGGGTCCACTACAGTTCTCAGTTTTGATGACGGTGAGCTGCACAAGCTTAAGACTCACCATAATGTTCACAAAGTCTGAAATGTTGGTTTTTACATGTATGAGCTCATATCCACACCTCAGCACCTCTGGACTGCTTTCCTTTATGAGGTTGTGTTTTTCCTTTCAAAGGCTGTGATGGTCTTTGTCTGTCTTTCTGCATTCCGTCTTCTCTCCCGTCTTTAACTGGAGAGCAGCTCGTGGCACACGTCCAGTCGGGCCGGGGATCCAGCACCAGGTCTAGTGTGGGCAGAGACGTGGTGCTGGTCACTTCTCTGAAGGTCAGTGATGTCATAGATTGTCCATCATGGTTTGTGGCTTCGTATCCGTCCTTCACACTCACAGATTTCTTGATCTTCTTCCAGCCAAGGTGGTTGAGCTCCAGGACATTGAGAAAGATGCAGAAGGCTCCTACGGAGAACATGAAGATGAGGAAGATGGTCTTCTCTGTTGGTCGTGACACATAGCAGTCCACTCTTTGGGAACACGGTGGAACAGAGCAGACAAAATGAGCTGGGACGCGGAAGCCGAACAAAAGCCACTGGGTCACGAGGAAGCCCACCTCCAGCACGGCCCGGAAACACACGTGGAACACGTAGACCTTGGAGAGAACTCCAGAAGAGCTTCCATCTGGAGCTCTGTGATCTACAGAACAAGTCAAGGACACACAAGCATTCTTCTGGGCACTCTTCTGGGCACTCTCCAACACGTTGACGAGGCTGTGGCCCAAGTGCCTGTGGGAGGCAATGGAGCAGCTGTCAGAGTCACAGCTCAAACCACACGCCTCTCTGGCTTGGGAGCAAGTCAGCGACACGCAGGCACTCTTCTGGATGTTCTTCTGAATGCTCTGGGCTCCAATGCTCTCTAGCATGTCAGCGAGGCTGTGGCCCAGGCTCTTGTGGGACCTTAATCAGAAATAGAGAATTAAACAGGCTGTTTTTGATGCTGTGCCTTTAAGACTATAAAATAGGTATAAGACTAAAAATTAAAAGATTAACAATAAACCTGAAATTTATGATCACTGCAAAAGCTCTAAACACGAGTGCTATTTCACAGCTCCACCCACAAATGTATACTTTAGAAGCCCCACCCACAAATGTGTTCTTTTGTAGCTCCACACACAAATGTGTTCTGTTGTAGCTCCACCCACAAATAATGTTCATTTGTGTCTCCGCCCACAAATGCGTTCTTTAGTATCCCACCCTCAAATATGTTCTTTTGTAGCTCCACCCACAAATGTGTTCTTTTGTGGCTCCACCCATAAGTGTGTTCTTTTATGATTCCACAAATAACCGTGTTCTTTGGAGCTCCATCCACATCAGTGTAGCTGTTGTAGAATAATGTTAGAGCTCCCCCTAATGTCAGAATAACCACTCTACAGGCAGCCTTATCATTGTAGCTGCTGTAGAACAATGTTAAAGCTCCCCCTAGTGTCAGAGTCACCACTCTACAGGCAGTAGTATCAGTGTAGCTGCTGTAGAACAATGTTAGAGCTCCCACTAGTGTCAGTGTCACCACTCTACAGACAGTCTTATCATTGTAGCTGCTGTAGAACAATGTTAGAGCTCCCCCTAGTGTCAGAGTCACCACTCTACAGGCAGTCGTATCAGTGTAGCTGCTGTAGAACAATGTTAGAGCTCCCACTAGTGTCAGTGTCATCACTCTACAGACAGTCTTATCAGTGTATCTGCTGTAGAACAATGTTAGAGCTCCCCCTAGTGTCAGTATCATCACTCTACAGACAGTCTTATCAGTGTATCTGCTGTAGAACAATGTTAGAGCTCCCCCTAGTGTCAGTATCACCACTCTACAGGCAGCTTTATCAGTGTAGCTGCTGTAGAACAATGTTAGAGCTCCCCCTAGTGTCAGTATCACCACTCTACAGGCAGATGAAGATGACCGGTGAACCTATCCTTTCATTTTCAAAAGAAAAGATGCAACATGATATCAGCATTACATATCGGCCATCTTGCACTGTAAATATCAGTGTTGGCCATTGAAAAGCCTTTATCAGTTGAGCACTGATCTAGTGCCTTGAGCACAAGCCTCTGCCTTGGTTGAATGAGGTTAGTTTCAAAATATGTATATATAATTTCTAGGCAATAATAACAGTGACTTACTGGCCCAGCGTAGGTGCCCGTTTAGCCAGGTTGTGCCAGGTGTAGATGATGAAGCAGAGTGAAGGTGTGGAGACAGCGATGATATGAAAAACCCAGAACCGAGGTTGAGAAATGGGCGCAAAAGCATCGTAGCACACATTTGGACATCCGGGCTGGAGTGTATCGCACACAAACATCTCCTGTTCGTCTGCGTACACGTCCTCCGCCGCCACAGCGACCACCAGAAGCCGGAAAATGACCATCACGGTCAGCCAGAGGCGGCCGATCATAGTGGAGTGCTGGTGCACGGCGTCTAGCAGCCTCTTCAGCAGAGTCCACTCAGTCATGGCTCTGAGAGGCCGATGAAGTAAGCCCCAGTAAAGTACCTCAAATAGATCCACTCTAGTATCCATCACTTCTCAGAGCCATCCCTTCTTCATTCAGAGATAAGGAGCCAGTGCTGGCCACTTCACAGCAGCTCACGTGGTGCTTTCTCCTGTCCTCTTGTCTTCAGAGTTCCATGTTTAAAAATGTCTGTGGAGACGGTGCTCTCCTACTTTAGATAGGACTCTGATAGCAGCGGCTGACTGGATTCTTTTTAGCCCACTGCTGTCCAAAGATACAGGAGGCTTTCTTTAAAAGGGCACACGTTTAAAAATACGTTGCAGATAACAACGCTTTTATAAGTGCTCGTAAACCGGTGAAGGTTGAACATAGTGTCAGTATGTAAACTAGGGTTACAGCATTAATTGAGGAGCATAAAGAAGAACCACTGAGAAGAATCAAGACTTAAAAAGTTGAACATATCATCCAAGAACCAGAAGAATGGTACAAGACGTGTACAAGAACCACTGGGAAGATCTAATACTCAAAAGGTTTTAAATACTGTCAAAGAACATGATGAATCATCCAGGACCATAAGGAACACAAGACCAAAAAGGATAAATACCCTAAAATCATGAAGATGAACCCCTGAGAAGTACACAGACAATGTTCAAGAACCTGAGGAAGAACCACTAAGGGGAACCAAGACTCATCAGAAAAAAGCATGAGGAACCATGCCTCAAAAAAAAAAAAAAAAGAAATATATATAAAACATACTGTCCAAGAACCTAAGGAATTGTCCTAGAACTTGCAGAACATCCAGTGAGAACAAACAAGTCTCAAAACGTTTCACATGCTGTTCAAGAATCTGAAGATCTGTCCAAGAGCATAAAGAAGAACCACTGAGAGGAACCAATACTCACCATGAGACGAAAATCTACAGGAAAGAATAAATAAGGGGGAACCATTGAGAGGTACAAAGATCCTGTTCAAGAACTTGAAAAAGAATTACTAAGTGGAAGCAAGATGCAAAAGGAAAAACTAGAGGAAGATGTGGAAGAGCCACTGAAAGAAATCAAGACTCTTAGAGCACAAGGCAGAACAACTGAGAGGTACAAGGACCCTGTCCAAGAACCTGAAGAACTACTAGTAGGAACCAATACTCAAAAAGAAATTCACCATAAGAGCATAAGGGGGAACCATTGAGAGAGATCTTGTTCAAGAACTTGAGGAGGAACCATTAAGAGTTAGCAAGACTGAAAATGGGGGACGGCACAGTGGCTTAGTGGTTAGCATGTTCGCCTCTCAGCGCTGGGGTCTTGGGTTCGAGTCCACAAGCGGAGTTTCCATGTTCTCCCCGTGTCTGCGTGGGTTTCCTCCGGGGTCTCCGGTTTCCTCCCACAGTCCAAAAATATGGTCATGTGATCTAAAAAATGTGTGTGTGTGTGTGTGTGTGTGTCACCCAGCGATGGACTGGCGCCCTGTCCTGGTCTTAGTTGTATAGTGTAATGCCCTGGCCTGTGCCCAGTGAGTGGGTAGGGGACTAACCGTGACCCTGATCAGGATTGAGTGGGTGTGATAATGGATGGATGGAAGACTGAAAATGAAAAAAACTAAAAAAAATTACAAGAAAGGACCACTGAGAGGAAACCAAAGCTCAAAAATAGAAACTCCTTCAAATGTTGTGGATTTTATAACCAGTGAAAGATCTTTAGTACATTTTTATTATTTTTGATCTTATTTTATAAAAGTGATGCGAGTAGAAGAACACCTAAGATGTAATTAAAAATGGTATAAAAAGTGACCCCGCAAGAGTTGCCCCCAGTCCTCTCAAAGATGTCAAAGGAATTATTCACCCCTTCATGAAGGAATTTAACCACATCCATCTCCATCTAAACAGCAGAGCGGATTAGGTGGTGGGAGGGATGGAGGTTTTACCTTTTGTGAAAAGAAAATCAAACACATTGAGTCTCCTGTGTTTCCTCTTCTGAGCTTTCATCTGAGCTTTAGTGTGAAAGTAGACAAGCAGCAGCGCGTAAAGCTGAATGGAAGTGAGTGACGGGCCTGCTGGGAGTTCACTTTCTCACGTTTCTGGGGGAAATCACTCCTCCTTTTTCTTCTGTTCACTTTCACGACTGTCTGGTTCTGGCATTAAGGCCCCTGTTTCTACATCTACAATATCTGTCTGTCTCAGGCGCCATATGCCTGAGTCTGGGGGATTTACATCAATAAAGTCTTGGAACAAAGATGGATCAATGTCCAGACAATCCGGACAAGATTCAGACTTTCAGATGTCTGGAACCAAGACTCATCCTCCTCTGATCAACTACTGTACTTATAAGTTCTTAATACAGAAATGATAGTAATACTGCTAATAGAAATGGTAGCAGCAAATAGAGTCCATATAAACGTCACTGTGGTCAGAAGTGTAGGACATCATAGTACTTCATAGCACTTCATAGTAGTTGCTGGTGAGCAGCTGGTCTAAGGCATCATGCAGAGATCTCAGCAGTCAGGAGTTTCAGTAGTCAATCCTCCATCAGGCCGGTGGGCAATCACTCACTTGGAAAAAAGTGGAGCACAGAGCAGGGTTGGGTTGCCAGATATGTACTTTTAGCTAATATGAGTAGCATATATATTTTCCATCTTCTCAGCTAACGTGTGCTGAGAGTTCTGGTGTGGACCGGCTGCAGGTGGATGATGGTGGTTGAAATGATTTTCTAATGTCTCCCAAATGTCAATCAACTTTGGGTTTATGTGTGAATATGTGTATGTTTGAACCAACCGGAAAAGGACATATTTAATTAAGTAAATCCAATTAAAGTTAGCTGGTGAAACAAGCGCAAATCCTCAAAAATGGCAACAATGTCAGCCAAATCAAGGCTGTTAGCAGTGACTAACTGGATTTGGGTAGTTTTTGTAGTTGCTCCGCAGACTAACAGAGCTGATGTGAAAGGGATTTCCATTCAACTCGTCTGCTCCGTGATAATCCCCAGCTATTCTCACCAACGACCTTCAAGCTCAGGTCTAATCTGACTAACCAAAGGGAACTGTCTGGGGAGAGTGAGAAGAAAGAGAGAGAGAGAAGAAAGAGAGAGTTAGAGAGAGACAGTCAGTGAGTTTATGAAGTGTGTGAGATATGAAGCTCATGGTCTGGGTGCTAGCGGTGTTTTATATGAAGAAAACATGACTCTCTTAACAAATGAATGAAGTTGAGCATCTCCTGAACTTTGGATCTTCTCCTGGTGTTCCTTCTGTCTTTGGTGCAAAGCTGGGTAAGAGTTTTTAAATATAACTTATGATTACTTTTAATATAAATTGCCACCAAGTCAATTCTGGTGACCATAGGGAAGGTGTTTAGGTCATATTACAATCATAAACCATGAGTAACATTTTTGTAGGTTAGAAAAACAATGTTTAACTTGCTTAAAATTGTTTAAAAAACATTTTCAATGTTTGTTATAAATTAAGCCTTATTGTCTATTATATGCATGGAAAACAATTCAAACTGGAAGTCAGAGCATTTATGAAGTTAATGTGTGTATATATATATATATATATATATATATATATATATATATATTTTTTTTTTTTTCCAATACCTATATGCATTGGTAGCAGGGGCTATCTAGTAAACATACACTTGGTTGTGTTTTTATTCTGCTCTAGATTATCCCTAACCCGAAATGTGTCATTACTGAAACAGAATAATACACTAATATATAAAAGATGATATTGATTTCCACCCCGCTCCTTTAAAGAGTTTTCATTCCATTTTTTCAATGATTGCAGTGTTTTGGTAGTGACATCACTGTTTAATTAGCAACTATTTCAGTAATGCCTGCAGTGTTCTGGTAATGACTGCACTGCTTCAGTAATGACTGCACTCTTTCAGTAATGATTGCAGTGTTTCGGTAATGACTCCAGTGTTTCGGTAATGGCTGCACTGCTTCAGTAATGGCTGTAGTGTTTCAGTAATGACTTTACTGTTTCAGTAATGACTTCACTGTTTGACATTTAAAGTTAAACGTATTCTGCTGTGATGATTTGATTGTATTGAGCCATGAGAGCATTAGTGAGGTCAGGTACTGATGTTGGATGATTAGTTCTGGACACATTAATTCATCCCAAAGGTTAGATGGAGGGTCATCACTCCTCTAACTGCTACTGAACCTTTGGTTAATGTTTGGCTCCAGAGCATCCTGTTCTATTGGTCAGTGCTGTTCTATGGAGCTTATACAAGCTGTCTCAATAATGTTGTTAAAGTAGCTGAAATCACTCATTAGAAGTTTTGTCTGAATACTCTTTGAAGGTGAGGTATGAGGGACAGTGTGTGTAAAGGCCATGCAGGATAAGGAATGGTCAGCAGGGCCTGATACAGGTCCAGTGGAGCTGGAGAAACCACAGACAGAGAACGAAACATACAAGACATCCTCAGATCCAGTCCAGGTGGTGATCAACTGTCCAGCTAATGTACTGTCCATCCTTCCGGCCACCAGCTGTATCAGGTGTGTCACCTTTAACTGTTTATTTGACTTTGCCTCATTTAAAAGGATAGAAAACCTCATTTTCACAATTAACCCAGCTGTACTTGATTATGTTTGGTGTCTGAAGTTCACATGTATAGTTTCCCACTGGAGCTATGAGGCTAATGTAGCTAACATGCAATGAAAGCCTATGTACACCTTGCACTGCAAGCCTTAATCATAGACTGTATATGAAAAATGGACACAATGAGAGCTGTGTCGCTAGTGGCCATTTGTGGTAATATTTTAAACCCCACCCACAAGTGTTTTATTAAATTAAGTGTTCACATTATTTTAGTCATTCAGTTTTTTTGTTAGTTCCACAAGCTGTATATACTAATTAAATTCCCATAATTTGTTTTATAGAAGTTTTTTGGGGATATTTAAAGGGGTGTGGTGATAAGGTGATTGACAGCTTGGTTGAGTTGATTGACAACTAATTCCTGTATCTTGTCACAGCAGTTAATGCTAGAAAGCTACAGCTCAGCTAATTTGACATTCATTGCTTCTGTTAACTCCCTGGAGTCTGAGGGTTTTTCCACACTCTTTTCAGACTCTTATAGTCTGACATGTGTTGACTTTTTTTAAAAAAATAAATTACACCCATCTAAAATTGTTTCCCCCCCCAAACTGTTATACAGGCTTTTGTTCAGCACAAACTCAGCAACAACAGTGTCAAAACAATAAGAGTGTCATAAATCTATATTTTGATTAAATCTAAGCTCTAAACTTAGACTTTCCAAAAACATATTTTCAGGTGTGCTGATATATTGTGAAAAAAACCTAAACATTTCTAGCCAAGACCTTTGAGCTCAGAGCTGAATAAACAGAGGTGTTGGCTACATAATAATCATTACATTGTTTATGAATTGTATGTGGTTTTATTTCTAAAGCTTAAGAAATGTGAGTTGACATGTGTTTCACTCATTCAGTGGTTCCTAGATTGAATATTTATGAGATGAGGTAAGGTCTTTTGTTCAGATTCACATTCCACACATTTCACAGCTAGTAAACCACCAATGGAATGTTCAAAATTTATGTCATTATCATATGAACAGATCACGTCATTTCGCAGGAAAAAATGCGCAGCTCTGGAAAACATCTCTGCTTATTTAAGTTCCTCTCACAAATATCTAAAAATATGTTTTGATTCAAGCTAAATATAATTGATAAGTAGTCCCTTTAAGATTTCCATGGTATGTTTAGTTTTGTTTCTGGGATAAAATCTTTTTCGAGTTTATCCTGAATTTTGATAATATACTGAAAGCAGGAACACTGACTCCAGAGGGTTAATAAAATATAATCTTCACTTTTACATTTTTGAAGAGGTACAATGCCTTATTAAGCAGTAAATTATACCAACAGACATTCACAAGGGGTGGAAGCGTGGCCTCAACTTGCGTCTTTTCTGCACATGCACTCATTGCAGTTTGCAACACAAGCAATATGGCAGCATTTTGGCCATTTTTGGCTTCAAAACATCACAATGGGAGTAAACTTAAGTGTACTGTCCAGTTCAGTCTGTGGTCTTAGTCATCACACTGCCTCAGAGTGTATTAATTAAAATACTTAATTCTGTGGTTTATAATGTTGCAAAACACTGGTATCTATAAAAAGAGACAAAAGTGTAGACAACACTCAGGTTTCAAAGTGGTTGTTGCTTTTTTCTACATATGTTGCACTTATGCTAATTAATAGGCTTAAATTTCCATCATTTTTTAGCTACATTACAGTAATCTTATGCCGCTTGCATATTTTTTTACTCCAATTTACTTTGATAATGTAATTTGTTTATCAACATTTTGAATTATTTCATTATTATGACATTGTTTTGAGCAACTTAATTAATTTGACATCCCCCAAAACACAAAACAAACAGATCAGCTAAAAATAGTCAAGGTTAGCATGCTAGCTATGGTACCACTTACACACAACATAGGACAATGTTACAACCCCCCACCCAACACCTCCCTTTACCACCATGACCACTTTTATCCAAAAAACAAAACTTTGTTTTTGAAATAGTGACTTAAATTGATATCCCCATAACACAAAACAACCAGGTTATCTAAAAGCATTCAGGGTTAGCAGGCTAGCTAGCGAGAGCGTACAACTTTAATAATACATCACCTTGTTATCTCAGGAAAACAAAGCCTGTTTTTATTCTTCTCTCAATAAACTTATTTCAGAGATAACATGTTTGTTGTGTTGCAACAATGAAATACATCATTCAAGATCATACGACAAATAAAAGCTTCTCAGGAAAATGTTTACTTTCTCAAAATCTTGATAAAATGATTCTCAAGAAAACATTTATGTTGTGATCAGAGAACAGTGACAGTTATTTTAATCTCAATAAGTCAAAGAATTTTGTGAAAATGATTGATAATTAAATAAATGACTTGAGAACTCGATAAAACAATTTAATTGACGTTTTCCACGGAACATGTTTGTTGTGTCATGATAAAGACAAATCATTCAAGTTTAGATGGTTATCTCAGAAAAAATGTTTTCTTAACATATTGTTGAAATTATTCTGTTTGAAAACAAAAACATGTCATAATGAATGTGAGATCTGTATTAAAACAAATGAAATTATCTGTAAAATTGAATAAAACTGAACATTTAGAGCCTCCATACTTCATAGCTCCTGTCCAGTACTCTGTGTGTGTGTGTGTGTGTGTGTGTGTGTGTGTGTATACTGCTGATCTCTGCTCATTAACACACTGTGTTTGTTTACAGTCTGAATGGAGAGGAGCCATTCTGCCGGATCTGTCATGAAGGCCTCAGTGCAGGTGATCTGTTATCTCCATGTGAGTGTGCAGGAACGCTGGCTGCGGTGCACCGAGTGTGTCTGGAGCGCTGGCTGACCGCCTCTGGGACCAGCCACTGCGAGCTCTGCCACTTTGAGTTTGCACTAGAGCGCCTGCCAAAGCCTCTGACTGAGGTAAACACAGCAGTACCTGCTCTCTCAGGTCACCAAGGTCAGCTTGGTAGTGTCTTGAAACATTTCCCCAGCTTCCAACTCATAGTTTCCTGTTATGTCCTCCTACAAAGAGGGTTCTTCAAGAGTTCTGTAGTGCAGGCAATGGAACCATGACAATAACACCAGGGTTCCACTATGGTTACATGTTTTTGGTACGATGTAGAACCATTTTGGTATTCTGGTACATTTATTTAAACATTTTATATGTTTGCTTTTAGGTTTCTTTATGGAAATCACCACCACAGAACCACTACAGAGTAGATATTATTTGGATAGTGAATCATTCACAGCAGAACATCCTGCCAGCCCCGATTTATTAGAATATGGTGAAAAATGGTGTTTCATTCAAACAGTATAAATCCTGTGCACCTCTCAGAGCTACAACTGTCACATTCACTAATATTAACACTCCTCGACCAGAGACAACATCAGAAGTGTCTTATCTGAACTAATTATGGCCCAAAGTCCTCTTTTTATTTGTAAACCAGCTCACCGATTCTCAGAGACACAGAATCCAAAGTGTCTGAAGTCCAGTGTTCAGTTTCTGCAGTCTGTGATGGTTTGAAGTCAACACCTATCAGGAGATTTTAGAGCATTTCATGCTTCCATCTTCTGACAAACTTTGTGGAGATGTCCAGCAGCTGCCCACAGTGCCAACACTACTACTGACTATATTACTGTGACTGAGCTATAAGCCACACTGATCAATATTAAAACAACAAAGGCTGAAATATGTCACTTGTGTGATGAATATAAAATATTTGTTTACCTTTTTGAATTAAATTTTAAGCAAACATCTTCATGTCCTGGGCCGACCCACAGGCAGGGTTGACTCTGGTGGTTCTGCTGAAGCCCAGCTTCTTTTAACCACTAAAGCCACTTAAGCAGGTAATGAGATTAGATGGCGTGTGTACTCCAGCGGGGCCTGGCCAGGGCATTAATGTATGTTATCTCGCCTGTGCCGACTGGCACACAGTAAGCTGACGATTATAGCCCGTCTGCT
Organism: Crenuchus spilurus; assembly: GCA_036984385.1. Taxonomy (NCBI): domain Eukaryota; kingdom Metazoa; phylum Chordata; class Actinopteri; order Characiformes; family Crenuchidae; genus Crenuchus; species Crenuchus spilurus. The sequence goes on from BRDA01058318.1 coordinate 12,436, forward strand.
GGGGCCCAAGGGACAGAACAAACGTCACTCTCTAGTCATGAATTCAATGGGTCCAGCATTGCATCTGAGCAGCACAGGTACATCTGTAGTCATATACAGTGGTGTGAAAAAATGTTTCCCCCTTCCTGATTTCCTGTTTTTTGCATGTTTGTCACACTTAAAATGTTTGGGAATATCAAACCAATTTAAATATTAGTCAAAGACAACAAAAGTAAACACAAAATGCTATTTTTAAATGAAGGTGTTTATTATTAAGGGAGAAAAAAAAATCCAAACCCACATGGCTCTATGTGTAAAAGTGATTGCCCCCTTTTACACCGGATGTAATGGGACACACCTTCCAAAAAGAATTCAACTTTTGTCTCATCAGTCCACAGAATGTTTTCCCAAAAATCTTGGGGATCATCAATTGAAAAATTGAGATGAGCTTTAATGTTCTTTATGTTTAGCAGTGGTTTTTGTCTAGGAACTCTGCCATGCAGGCCATTTTTGCCCAGTCTCTTTCTGATGGTGGAGGCATGAACACTGAACTTAACCGAGGCAAGTGAGGCCTGCAGTTCTTTGGATGTTGTTGTGGGGTCTTTTGTGACCTCTTGGATGAGTCGCCGCTGCGCTCTTGCGGTAATTTTGAGCAGCCGGCCACTCCTGGAAAGGTTCACCACTGTTCCATGTCTTTGCCATTTGTGGATAATGGCTCTCATTGTGGTTTGCTGTGTTCTCAAAGCTTTAGAAATGGCTTTATAACCCTTTCCAGACTGATAGATCTCAATTACCTTCTTTCTCAATTGTTCCTGAATTTATTTGGATCTCAGCATGATGTGTAGCTTTTAAGGATCTTTTGGTGGACTTCACTTTGTCAGGCAGGTCATATTTAAGTGATGTCTTGATTGAGAACAAGTGTGGCAATAATCAGGCCTGGGTGTGGCTAGAGACAATGTACTCAGGTGTGAGAAACAATGTTTTAACAAGTGGGGCAATCACTTTTTCCACACAGGGCCATGCAGGTTTTGATTTTTTTCCTTCCTTAATAATAAACACCTTCATTTAAAAATAGCATTTTGTGTTTACTTGTTTTGTCTTTGACTAATATTAAAATTGATGTTCCTGAAACATTTAAGTGTGATACATGCAAAAAAACAGGAAACCAGGAAGGGGGCAAACTTTTTCACACCACTGTATGCTCACCAAGAGCATACCTTCTCTTTGGCTGTTGAGCCTTCTCAATGACTTCCTCTGACTGTATTCATCCATCTTGTTGCTGGTTGTCCTCCCATACAGTTACCGTCCAGTGTAATTATGTTTTCCAAAGTACTGGTTCTCCACCACAGGGTCATGGTGAGACAGTGGGTTGGGGGTTAGCACATTCGACTCACAGCCCTGGGGTCTGAGGTTCCACATCTGGACGGAGTTTGTTCTTCCCATGTCTGTGGGGGGTTCCTGTCACAGCCAATGTGAATTGGTTGCCCTAAATTGCCCTGGTGTGTGTGTGTGTGTGCGCGCCCAGTGAGATTGATAGCCCTGGTTTTGGCTAAAATAGTATAATGCACAACTCAATAACCGCTCTTGTGGCTGAATGCCATCAAATCCTCAGAGCAATGTTCCATGTGGTAGAAAGACTTTTAAGAGCCAATGAATGAGCAGCTGTCCCAATACTTCCACATAGTGTAATCTGCATAGGGATTTGTAATAGAAGTGTCTACTGGACAAGCTCTACAGGATGCTAGTAAAAACACAGTTGAGACTAATTCAGGCCTAGATTTGATTAGCTGGACAAATACTGTGCTATAGATTGGTTGGGTTGACACAGCTTTGCTCTGTTGTTTTTAGTGGTTGGCCACTCCGTCCATGCAGCACCAGAGACGGACACTCTGTGGGGATGCGTTCTGTTTCCTCTTTATAACTCCTCTGGCCAGTCTCTCTGGCTGGCTGTGTGTACGGGGGGCCATGGACCTTTTCTACAGCAACGGGATGGAGGCGTTTGGACTCATAATGCTCACACTGGCCCTCTTCACAATCTACCTCTTCTGGACTGTTGTGAGTTATTTTATTACAAATAGGCTTCACTCAAAAATCACAATTACAGTTTTCCCCTAAGCCAGGGGTGTCAAACTCCAGTCCTAGAAGGCCGGGTTCCTGCACAGTTTGGTGATCTTCCTGATGAAACACAGCAGCAGGTAATGAAGTTTTAATTGTAGTGTCAAAGCAGTGAAATCACCAAACTGTGGTGAACACTGGCCCTCCAAAAGTTGTTTGACACCCCGGTCTATGCCGAGGCATGTTTAGAGGCCAAATATTGCTTGTGTGGTTTAGAACTCAAACTGGACAACTCAATAGTCACGTAAATAGTCCATCTAACCTCATCTAGATGTTAATGATCATCTCTCAGACTAGTCAACTTGACTTACAGTCCAAGAACCCTGGGGGCAGCCGTGGCCTAGTGGTTAAGGATCTGGTCGGGTGACCTGAAGGTCGCCGGTTCGATCCCCAGGCAGGTCACGACTGAAGTGCCCTTGAGCAAGGCACCTAACCTCCAATTGTAAGTCGCTTTGGATAAAAGCATCTGCTAAATGCCTCAAATGTAAATGCAAATGTAAATGTAAGAACCCAGGCCTTGACATGTGCCACTGTTATTCATTTAATCTGTGGTCATGTTTTGGCTCACTCATATATACAAAATATGTAATAAAAAAATCCACTCGAGTATCACCGTATTATATTTTGTGATAGTGTATCAGTTTGTAAAGATTGGTGGTTCATTAATTTCCCCGCCACTAGATGGCAGCACTGTAGTCTGTGCGGGATACGACCAACGATTCCACTCTGAGCATACAGGTGCACTATGTACAGACTGTAGTCCATCAGTTTCTCTGTATAGTTCCTATTTTTTTAAATGGTCAGGACCCCCACAAAGCTGGTGGCTCATTCTCTGTTACACCGACGTGGTGGTAGTGTCTTCTAAACACCCCAGTGTCAAGGCTGGAGTGCAAATAGTGCACCAACAAGCCAACAGTGTCAGAACTACAGGACCAACACAAACTGTCCTGAGCTACTGTCTCTGACTTTACATCTACAAGGTCAAACAACAAGGTAGATGTGTCTAATAGAGTGGACAGTGAGTGTTTAACATCAGCACACACTAACACCACCACCACATCAGTGTCACTGCGAATGATCCACCAGCTCTGACTACTGAACAGGAATACAGAGAAACAGATGGACTACAGTCTGTACAAAGTGCACCTAAATGCACAAGCTTCACCACTAATCTAGCCCATCTTCACAGGTGTCTCTGCGTTACCACATCCACCTGTTCAGGACGTGGAGTGAGACCAACCCTAGAGTGAGACTGCAGGTTCCCCCACCAGAACAAACACCTCAGCGGCGACCAAACCCAGCACTGCACTTTCTGCTCAAGGACAAAGGCAAGGAGACAGTGGTGTAGATACTCTACAGGATCAACTATATACCAGCACTGGGACAACGGGAAAGGATTCTGATCAAAATGACTTGTTTTCTGTGATTAGACAGAAGACCCACAAGAACTGGATCTGTGACTGGTCAGGATGCTCAAATCACAAAGCCTCGGATTGGTCGATGGCTCATTTGCATATTATAGCCTCAGCTGCAGATAATCAGCACTCACTCAGACTTCCACTTCACTGTAATCTTTATTAAATTTTATATATAAAAGTATATACACTGGTGACACAAATGCAATAAATAAGCAAAAAGTGACATTCAGGGTCGATGGTGATAAGGCTAGTCAGATAAATCAGATTCTGTTCTTCTATGCCGTAAGTAAAATGTACAATCAGAAATAATAAACGAGCTTCGGACAATGGTCACAGGCTGTTGTTGCATCATAGCCTTCACTGAAACACTGGACAGTGTCCGGTCACAACAGATCCTACTTTTAAACATTTTATCTGATGTTTTTTTGGTTTTATAGAAATCTGCAGACCTGCAGGGCTACATTTTGGCCTTCTGTTGCCAAAGGCACTGAAATGAAGTATAATTTCAGAATCACTACATCTGAGGTACTTTAGAAATTAGAAATGCAATTGACCAAGGTTCAGTAAGTAGTAAGAGACGGACTCCCTCGTCATACAGTCTGAGCATGCCTGCTTAAAGGATGTTTTATTGCTTTTCTACAGAGAACAAACTCAAATATAGCAAAATGGAGATTTTAGAGATCTCCATTTCTGACATCGATGGAGACTGCAAAACATTATGCGCTAGCAAGCATCTAAAATCTAGTCCAAATATTTCATTATGGCATCAAATTAGAATATGGAGAAAAAGTTTAGAATTTAATTTAAATGACATTTATTATACAAAGTGACATTTCAAGCCTTTTTTGTTTTAATACTTGAATATTTGAACAGTTTTGATTTTTTATATTTGAATAGTTGTTTACTCAAAATTTAAATATAAAGCGAAATTCTGCAAGTACTACTGATTAACAGAAAGACTTGAAATGCATCAATGTGTAATAAATGACTTTTTGAATTAAATTATGAACAAAAATTAACTTTTTCACCATATTCTCATTTTTAGTGCACTAGTCTGTTGATAATTGTGCTTGTTTCAGGATAATTGCTTTAAAACAAGTACAGTTTTCTGTGAACGGGCCACTTTGTTAAATCTCAAAATTGTTAAAGGTCTTTAAAATGTAGAGGTTTGTTCTCTGTAGAAGATGGTTCACACTTAGTGCCTCCTTGTGCGTATTGACATTGTACCTGTTGCATACTGATGTATTTGTGATATTTCACAGAGGCCTTAATGAATTTAAAATCAAGGAATTAGTTTAAGGCATCAAAAATGTGGTGAAAACATCTGCACGTTCACCATTAAGTTCAGGAGAAATGTTTATATACAACGTCTGGCTCTGGTTTCTTGTGCTCACGTGAGAGTAATAGGATTTAAATGACTTTATAAAGTTATGTTTAGGGTCTCAGTAGCTAATTTCAGCACAGTTTTGTCCAGTAATTTGATTATATGGGCACTGAACTGATTGTAGACCAGAACTCTTACTCACACATACAGGCTTACGCACCAGTCGTTACATTTCCACACTTAGTCGATTCTCTAAGATGCGAGTTAATCTCAACAGAGAACATGTTCTACATATTTTAGTGCATAATTTCTATTTCATTTCTGAATTTAACACAGAATTAAGGTGCCATAAATTTTGCACAGGCTACAATTTATCCCAGAATGTTAAATGTCAGTGAATAAAGATGATTTAAATTTGCAGAAGTTCTCTGTAGAAGTTCACTTATTTACACTCCGAGCATCAATAAATACATGGAGTTTAACCAGAGGGCACTAACTTTCTGTATAAGCCCAGAAATAAATTAATCCCTTTAGAAAACATTTGTCAAAAACAAAAAAAAGAACGTGGTTCCAACCAAAACTGGGCATCATAGATTGGCGAGGGTCACATGACTGCACAGCTGGCCTCCTGATTCGCCATCTGTCCCTGTAAACATACACAACAAGCTTTTAATGTGTGCATATTAAATGTGGTCATAACTTTGTTAGTTTTTAACTGTGTGGACAATTTCCGAATGAACCAGTCTGCAGAAATAGTCAAAAATTAGTTTAACATACATTCACATTTATATTTATTCCTTTGCTTATAATATCCTCATTTCTGAAGCTATGACTTACCAAGTTCTATAGTTATACATTAAAATATTTAATAAATGTTCAAAAAAGGTAAAACTGTCATTTTATATTTATTACACATAAGTGATATTTCAGCCTTTTTCAGTTTGGCTTATAGCTCATGGTTTGGATGGCACAGTAATATGATTCAGTAGTAGTGTTGGCACTGTGGGCATCAGCTGGGCATCTCCATAAAGCTTATCAGCAGATGGAAGCATGAAGTGCTCTAAAATCTCCTGGTAGGTGTTGACTTTGGACTAAACACAGTGGACCAACATCAGCAGCTCAAACCATCACAGACTGCAGATACTGCACACTGGACTTCAGACAGCTTGAATTCTGTGTCTCTCAGACTCTAGAAGCTGATTTACTAATGAAATACAAAAATGACTTTCATCTGAAAAGTGGACTTTGGACCAGTTCTGGTTCTCATTAGTCCAGGTAAGACTCTTCTGATGTCTCTGATTAATATTAGGAATTCACCCTCTTCACAAATCCCAGAATGCACCGCGCAACCGGCAACATCCGGTTCACCATGCTATCAATACTAAGCTACACTATCACGCTGCTTGCCTCACTTTACTACATTGAATTGATAGCATGCAACACGATAACTTGCAACAACGTGTTTACACTAAAAACCCACTGTGTAAATTGAAAATACAAGTTGACACAACAAGATATGATGTTTAATATCTAAAGACATATCTGCATAGTTACAAAAGCTAGTAGATATCACAGAAGTATTTACTTACCAAATAAAGTTGTAAACAGTGTATGTAGCGTAGCTGTCACAGACAAACAAGGGAAAATGGTGAACCGGATGTTTCAACACTATTTGAAGGGTCATTTACTCAAACACAGTTAAGTATTGTACTGGATTTCTGAGCTATAAGCCAAACTGATCAACAGTAAAACAATAAAAGGCTTTAAATGTCACTTTATATAATGAATAAAATAAACATTTTTTTCTATGGTATTCTATATTTAATTATATTTTGAGTGGTAGCCAAGAAGTTAAAAATGTTAATCTAAATCAGGGGTGTCCAAATTTTCTTGTTTAGGGGCAAGAAGGAGAAACGTGTGTAGTCATGGACCACAGACTCGTAGCCCTATAATAGTACTTTAAGAGTTTTTTGGTAATGGTACATTTAAAGTAATGCAAAAAGCAACACTCCACCAACTCTGAAAATGTACTCAATTGCATTTATTTATTTATTTTTTAAAGTCCAATTTTACTCTGAAGCCACGTCACCAGCGTAGCTATAGTTACTGAAGCGCAAATCTGATCTGATCACTTAATAGTGCAGACTTTCAATTCAATGTAGACAGTCAATGGTGCGGACAGTCATTGGACTAGTTTGAAAACAGCTGTAATGACAGATACGTAGCACCGAGTGCTTCCTGATGTATACTTGAGTGCAACTTCACAGCCTCACCTCCAGACTCAAACTTTTCTGCAGACCACGGAAGTCATTCTGTTTCACTCGCCCATCATGACTGGAGCTCCATCAGTGGTGACTCCACACAACTTGCCCCAAGCGAGACTTATTTTCATTTGCAAAAATATTTTTTGCTGTTGTACCTGTGAGGCTCCTTAAATCGAGAAGCTCTTCTGAAATGTTGAAGTCGGCGTCAATACCTCGCAAATAAAGTAACAGCCGAGTTGTGTCTGTGGCATCAGCACTTTCATCACACGCGACTGAATAAAAATCAAATGCACAAGCTTTGTCTGATACTTGATGCTTTAAGTTGTTTCACAAGTCTTCGATGTTAGCCCTTGTTACATTTTCTTGCACTTGGTTAGAACAAACAACTGGTTTTGTTAAGCTGAGAAGCTGCTGCGAGTTGTTTCAACACCACTGCCTGACCTGAAAGAGTGACGTTTCATTTTGTTTTTGAACATTATACTCCATTACAGTGACTGTTTCCTGATCAATCACACTTCTCTCTGAACTCAGTGAAGACATTTCCTAACGTGCGTAAAATCTTCTGCATTCTGTCTATTTTTCATTTCTTTGGAGTCGTCATGTCTACACAAAAGCTCAGGAACAGTAACGTAGTAACATCGTTAATGTTTTGCATGGGGGGGAAAGGAAATGTGGAGCGTTACTGGTTTTACATGACCGCGTATCTTTTTTTTTTTTTTTTTTTTTTTTTTAAACAAACTTTTTTTTTTTTTTTTTTTTTTTTTTAAACAACCTGCTTAATAATGGGCTTTAATTTTATTTCTAAAATACCTTGAAAACAGCTGTTCCAAAAATTTGATTTGCAAAATTCTGGTCCATTCATTACACAGTAAGTCAGTGCTTGTTGACAAAAAGTGAGTTTTAACAACTAATGATGCAACCGGTCAAGCAGAGCACACAAAACAAGCTCATTCAAAGCAATGTGTTAAATGACTAAAATGATGCAGCATTAGAGGGGTTAGTTTCATCTCAACAATGCACATCAGAACCAAGGAGTGGGCCGCAAAATGCAATAAATAGCATAAGGAAGAGAATGCACGTGACGTTGTCCATTTGTACATGCAGTGATGCACCGTGTCTCAATGAATCACTGCAGATAGTTAACAAATGAACAATTATTTGACTATCAGACCCGAGAAGTCCGTATCAGTGCAGCTCTATGTCAAAGCGACTATTTTAACGCAGCGAAGCTTCATGCTCAGCAGAGGTTTCTTACCTACAGCTCTCAGTGTGTTCAGGAGAGAGAGCAACATTTCTTTTTCCTTCTTTTGGGCTTTTCATAATAGAAGAAATGAACAAATTAGTAGCATCTTGCCTGACATTCACCTGCAGAACAGATTTATCCACTGACAGGGCTGAAAAACCATCAACCCAACCTGCTGTAGCTAATCAGAATAAAGTACTCAAAGCTCTGACTAAAGAAAGCTTGAAATATTCATTTAAAGCTCTCAAAAGTAAAAACAAATTAGTGTAAATTATTGAAATACACTCACATTCAAACATCACTTATTGTAATATTGTAGATATATCAAATATTGTAGATCGTTGTACATTTTGTTTGTAGAATGATTTAAAACTATATAAAAATCTGCTTTTAATGAGTCAGACATATATGAGAGCAGTGCATTGTGGGATTTGGGCACTGCATAACGCCTCCATCCCTGTTTTTCTGCCAATTTAATAGCTTATACAAGTACATCTCCAAAAATGAGAATATACTCATTTTTGTTCATAATTTAATTCAAAAAGGTAAACAGTGATATTTTATATGCATTACATAAAATTTCAAACCTTTTTGTTTCATGTTGATACTGTCTGAATATTAATTTACTAATTAATATTCTAATAACCTGAGATTCATGAGCTGTAAGTCATACTGATCAACATTAAAACAAAAAGAAGCCCAGAATAAAAGTCTGCGGTTGCAGGTGGATGATAGTGGTTGAGATGACTCTCCAGTGTTTGTCCCAAATGTCAAAGAGCTCTAGAGAAACGGAGCAGCATGTGTGTTACCTGTCTGCGCAGGTGAATCTCTGAACTCTCATCAATATCCACATCCGAGTCTCCCTCAGGTCGACCCTGAACACACATCACACACCTCTCTGCCGTTTCCTGAAACACACACATGCTTACATTCAGGCAGTTTGCTGATGTACATTTGTGCATTTATGCACCTTCCACATCTGTCCAAATTCTGCAGTCCAGAGTCCTTGTGGTTACCTTTGAGGACCTCAACATCATTCAGCACTACAGCAAAACCACTTTAAAAAACAGCTGCAAGTGAGCATCTACAGTAAATGACACCATTCTGACCACAAGCAGCTCTCTATGTATCCTAGCAATGTAAGAGGTTATTTATGGGCTAATATCTCAGTGTAAAGAGTGAGCGATCGTAATTATATTTCATTGGATGCTTTTGGTTTTAATATCTCATAAGGGGTATTTCTTACCTCATTATGATTATCCAGCAGAGAAATTGTGACATCGCTGACCACCCCCCAGGTTTTCGGGCCACTTAGTACTAGATCAGTGTGGAGATTCGGTTCCATTCCAGCTCCTTCAGACCAAATCTGACCAGACAGAACACTGATAATCTTTAATACAGCATCACAAATGTATTTCTACAACAGAGTTGCAATATTTATAAACTACTGTTACCGTCAGTGTCTCTCCAGCACCCAGGACACAGGATGTGGGGATTTGGAAGACAATGTCAGGAACACCCGTCTGTTTCCTCTTCACTACCCAGCCCCCCAGTGACTGATCCTAAAACAGCAGCAAAAACATCCATTACTAACAGCAGCGCTCCCTCTAGTGTCACACCTCTACAGGCAGTCTTATCAGTGTAGCTGCTGTAGAACAATGTTAGAGCTCCCCCTAGTGTCAGTGTCACCACTCTACTCAGTGTAGCTGCTATAGAACAATGTTAGAGCTCCCCCTATTGTCAGTGTCACCTCTCTACAGGCAGTCTTATCAGTGTAGCTGCTGTAGAACAATGTTATAGCTCCCCCTAGTGTCAGTGTCACCACTCTACTCAG
>BRDA01058321.1:3877-19546 GCA_036984385.1 Crenuchus spilurus
CTCTCTCTCTCTCTCTCTCTCTCTCTCTCTCTCTCTCTCTCTCTCTCTCTCTCTCTCTCTCTCTCTCTCTTTTTTGAAATAAAAGATACAAAAATGTGTACAAAGACTTCACAATTCCTACTATCAAATTCCGTATACCAACCTAAATCTCTCTCTCTCTCTCTCTCTCTCTCTCTCTCTCTCTTTTTTGAAATCTCTCTCTCTCTCTCTCTCTCTCTCTCTCTCTCTCTCTCTCTCTCTCTCTCTCTCTCTCTCTCTCTTTATCTCTCTCTCTCTTTATCTCTCTCTCGCTCTCTGAGAGCTGCTTACACTTCGCCACTTACACTTTGTGCTGGAAGCCTGAGAAGAAGCTGGGCATTTAAGCGGCATCTTAGGGGTAAAAGGAAAGCAAAACTAGTTAGGTCTACGGTTCCCGCGAAAGTGGCTGTGTGTTGTGCGGATCAGCCAATGAGAGCTGGCCTTGTACGGCCATCCGAACGCCAGCCACTAGCATTCGAGTATTGGAGCATGCACATACCCAACTGTTGTACAGTACATATGTTCTACAGAACAAACCGTGAATATAGCGGTTTTCCGCGAATGACAAGAAGATATGTTCTACAGAAAATTCAGTGAATAGGTGAATCCGCGAATGCTGAACCGCGAATTGGTGGGGGTTCACTGTATTAGAGTATAATTTTGTAATTAAAAAATAAATAGATTTTCACAGTACAATGGCACATCAAGAACTCAGAATATTTTGTGTTCATAATTTAATTCAGCAGGAACGTTCAATTCCACTGCTGCGTTCACTTCACAGGTTTCCTGTAGCTGCTTGCATCAGATTCAAAACCCTGATGCTCGCCTACAAAGCAGAAAATAGATCAGCCTCTCGCTACCTAATGGCAATGGTCAAGTCTTGAGTCGCACCTCAAACGCTTTGAGCTTCTGGTATGGCTTGGCTTTACCCACCATCCTTCAAGACACCTGGTAGACTAGCATCAAGACTCTTCTCTGTCCTGTCACCCAGGTGGTGGAATAATTGTGTATCTTTCCTTCTTTCTAGGTATTAGTGATGGTTTAGTTCTAACAGTGTCTGAACTGAAGAGTAGTTTGGACTCTAACCTGTCTGTGCTAGCTGAGATAATTCTCTTAATGGAAACAAAACACTGTTGTATGTCACTCTGAAATAGAGCGTCTGCCAAATGCCGTAAACGTAAATGTGAAAATAGTATGGAAGATGAATAAAGGCATAAGAATCACAATTTTTAAGTCATCAGATAGTCACTTCACAAATAGGGGAATTTTTCTACTGTTCTTTTTCCAAACATACTGAATATGTAGTTTTGTTAACACACAAAGGTAATTACTAGAAAACCCATAATCATTCAAATCAATGTTATGTATGTAGCACTTGTTAAAGCAGCTTTACAGAGTCTCAGTGAGCATGCCAATGGTGCCAATGCCCAGACTCCCTCAGACCTGGAGGAAGAAACCTTTGGAGGGACCAGACTCACTGAGAGGAGCCATCGTCCTCTGGTCAACTACTTACTGTATCAGTGTTGATAGTCATCATATGATCCTATGATGCTGTTGAAGTGTTCAGGTACTGATATAGTAACAGCATGTAAGAAAGGTAGTAATACTACTAATAATAATGGTAGCAGGTGGCTTAGTGGTTAGCACGTTCGCCTCTCAGTGCTGAGGTCTTGGGTTTGAGTCCCCATCTAGGTGGGGTTTCCATGTTCTCCCTGTGTCTTCATGGGTTTCCTCCAGGGTCTCCGGTTTCCTCCCACAGTCCAAAAAAACATGGAGGTTAAGTGGATTGGGTACTTTAAATTGTCCATACGTGTGTGTGTGTATGTGTGTGTGTGTGTGTGTGTGCATCCAGCGATGGATTGGCGCCCTGTCCTGGGCTTAGTTGAATAGTGTAATGCCCTGCCTTGCGCCCAGTGAGGGGGTAGGTGACTAACCGCGACCCTGATAAGGATTAAGTCCATATATGAGTCCATATAAACTTCAGTGAGGTCAGTAGTGTAGAGCGTCTGCAACACATCACAGTAGTTGAGTGGTGAGCAGCACAGAAATGTAAATTTGTATTACTTGTTTAATGAGTGATAACAGTACTAAATACAAATAAATATTAAAATAATTGAATTCAATAAGGTCATATTTTATATACATTACACATTAAGTGACATATTTAAAGCCTTTCATATAAATATGACTCATCTCAAATTATTAGAATATTTAATAAATAAATAAATAAATTACTATTTAAACATTATGAACATTAAAATTGAAAAGGCTTGAAATATGGGGATGTAAAATATATACATATTGATTAATTAAACTACAAACACAATCTTCACATTTTTGGCACTAGTATCTCATTGACTGTGTTTTAGTTTGTTGTTTATACTGTGATCAGGGTCTTTCTAAGCAGTATTCACAAGAAAGCCCAAAACCTCAGAAAGTCCAAGTCTGCAGTCACTTACCAAACTCCAGGATGTATACGTTCACTCAAACTCACACATGTATGTTTTAACACTTACAATAAACAGGTTTCTGTGGTCGCTTTGACGCCGAGATGGTACACTGGTAAGTAGCGGCTTTCGCACGCCGGGAGCGCAGTTAATGCTCTCATCAGCAGGGCCTTTCACATGTGCTACAGGATGCCGAGGCTGATTTTTTTTCTTTTCTGCATGTATAGATTTACTAGCACAGCTGATCACACTGAAAGTACCTTGTGGGCTTTATGTGGTGATGACTGAAGATCCCACAGCTCTGGCAGGATATGAGTGATACTAATGCATGAGGCTGGTTTTTCATCTGTCAGAGGTGGTAAACAGTGGTGGACAATTCTGTGAAAGTTGCCAGGCCTGTGGACTGCTCCAGTTAATGATGTTTAGCTAAATGTGGGAAATTCTAGAGTGTCCCTTAAGTCTTGTTAACTTTATCTTTTAGAAATGTTGAGTAATCCAAACCTTACGTTTCTCTGAAGGGCCAAATCATTACAGTTTAAAATGCAATCTACAGTATATACACAGGATTATATTAGCAAAGTTGATGCTAAAAGTACACTATGTCCAGAAGTATCCACACACCTCTTCTGAACTGTGACACATGGGTCCTTCAAGTCAGGTTAAGTTAGGTTTATCATTTCAGCGACACGCCAACTCATCACAGAAGTATTTAATGGCACACCAACATTCCAGCTCAATGCTGGGGGTATTTATATCACTCTAGCCCATGCCTGGTATTAGGCATGGTGCCAGTTGTTCACATTTATATGCTATTCTATTGGCAGAACTGCTCTACACTAGACAAGCTATAAGATCACTACGCCCAGTCATACCATGTTTAGACTTATGGAACTTCATCTGAGTGACATTTGCAATCCAGTATCAATGACCTAATATCAGCACTTGAGCTCACTCATGCTCTCATGGCTGAATGTAATCAAATCCTCACAGCAGTTAACCAACATCTAGTGTAAAGCCCTCCCGGAAGAGTAAGGGAGGCCTCCGACTAGCACAGACCTCCTCTGAGGCCTCCGACTAGCACAGACCTCCTCTGATGCATGAGAAGTCAGCCACCGCCTCTTCAGTCTGCTGCAGATACATAATCACTTGGCAGCCAACATGCTCAGAGGAAAGCGCAGGACTCCCAGCTCTGATACATCAGCTGGCAGATGCCTGAGCCAGCAGATGCTACTTAGTAGTAATGGTGGGAAAGCGTGGCCAAGGCTTGGAGGGGCAGCCATGGCCTAGTGGTAAGGATCTGTTCTTGTGACTGGAAGGTTGCCGGTTCGATCCCCAGACAGGGCATGACTGAAGTGCCCTTGAGCAAGGCGCCTAACCCCCTAACTGCTCCCCGGGCGCCGGTGAATAAGGGCTGCCCACCGCTTTGGGCACAAATTCTCACAGCCTAGTGTGTTCACTAGTGTGTGTGTGTGTGTATGTGTGTGTTTCACTGCACGAATGGCTTAAATGCGGAGGTCAAATTCCGTTGTGTGAAAAATGACATTGGCAAATTGTGAATCTTAATCTTAATCTTAATCAATGCTGCTCTCTCAGGGCATGGTGGCATCTCAGGGCTTTCTCTCATGGTGGCAACTCATAATCCTCTAATCATAGCGTCAGATGTATTTTCTATTTTTAACAAGATAATATGAACAATTTCTACACTCCGACTCCAGATTTTCACTTTTAGGGCCATATTATGTCTATACACAGTGACCTGGGTTGAATAGTGTCTCATTCTGAAAAGAGCTGAGAGTTTTCTCTGAATACTGTGATTTAAAACACATGGGAATTATATACATATACACATGAAAGTTATATACAAGTGCATTTAAAGGCAAATTTATGTAGATATGCAAAAATTGAGAAAATGGCAGAGTTTTAAGTTAAATGCATCACTTTTTGTGTATTGTTCACTTCTTTGGTAGGTCACAAAGTAGGTCAGATATATGAACCCTACTTTGGGCCACTGTTGAGTTGGTTTGTTGGACAGAGTAACCATGGTCAGGTCACTGTTCCTAAAAATGAAGCCCTTGGTTGGATTTTCCTCTGAATTTCATCACTCTGGAGGAGGAAGGGCTAAGTAAAATGTTCAAGTGTGGAGCTGAAATGGCTCTGCAGAGACTGAGGCGAAGATAAGGCCAGCAGGCATTCTCATTGACCCTGCTGGAACAGCCAGTGCAGCGATCGTGGCTGTAATTAAGCCCCTGGCTGGTAACCTGATGCCGGTGTGACGCACTAGCAGGCCGGCTGAAGAAGTGGAGGTTGGAAAAAGAAATGCGAGCCTCGCCGGCTTTGTGGCTGTGCTCGTCGGTAGCTGCCAAGGCCGAGGCTAGCCCACTAATTCACCCAAATGAGTGCCCTTATTCATGGTATCTTTATACACACAGACACACTAACACACAGACTCATAAAAACACATACCAACAGTGCCACAGGCCAAAAGGAAGCATGGACTGGGAGGGTAATGGCTTCTCTGTGACGGAAGAGAATATCACATATTAATGGCCATTAACTGATATAAAGGCCTGTATTAGAATGTCAGTGGTACAGTTCCTTACCAGTAATACATTGCTAAAGGAAAACAGATTCAGCATATCATCCACAGACATCCATTTTCTCCAAGGCATGTGTGCATATTCATGAAGAAAAATATGAATCAAGCCCAATGGCTGATTGCTCTGTAGTGACTTGTGGTTTGTCCACAAAGGACTAGCCTAATTATGCACCTAGCAGGATTAACTAGATTAAGTTATCTCAAATATGTTTGGAAATGGTTTAATACTTCTTTAATTAAAGCATCATTATCTAATGTCCAGGAATCCCCCAAACCACCCACTAGGCTTTATCTGGCCTGTCCACCTCAAGGAGAAAGGTTATTCAAAGATTTTGAAAAGCAGTTTGCTGTTGTCTTAAGAACTCCATTCCCCACCTGAGATGCTCCACCTGTGGGGCAGAGAGAGAACAGAACCTGTAGGTGTTATAACTTCATGTGTTTGAATGCTTTTTTCAAACTAGGACAGTCCAACTGAGGACTGTAAATACAAAATGTTTGCTAAAAAAAAGGGATTTATACAGACTGTCAGTAGCAATGCACACAAGAGACATTTAAGTATTTATGCTGTTTCTGCCCACAAATGAAGTTAGTGACTTACTTGAATTTCTTGTTCTACCTTAAATGGTGCAGCAGTTACATTCATTATCCTACAAAACCGTCAGTGTACCTTAAATGGTTCATCAGTTATGTTAATTCATATACAAACTGCTTGTTCCACCTTAAACTCGACATCAATCACATTGATTTGTCTGTGAATTTCTCATTCCACCTTAAATGGTGCATCATTTTCATTAATTTGTCTACAAAATCCTTATTCCACCTTAAATGGTGAATAATTTACATGAATTTGCCTACAAAAGTCTCATTAGGTCTTAAATGGCATATCATTTACATGCATTTGTATCACATTTTTTGTTTTACCTTAAATTGTACATAAGTTGTGTTCATTCACCTACAAGTTTCTAGTTCCACCTTAAAGGGTGAATCATTTGCATGGATGGACATTCAGATATTAAGTGAACTTCATCTTGGTGATTTGTGCTAATTGTGAAGAGATTCAGAAGACGTTTATAGATTTTTCTGGACTTAAAACAGCCCTGTGTGTAACTATCACTGCCTGGATAGTACTGGTTAGTGTTTTTGTGTTCTCATTTTAGTGTTGTGTGTTTATAAACCCGGCATGGTTATAACCTGGTTTAGAGTGGCAGAATATGGGTTTGTGGAACCATTTTGCTGTAATGTATGAGTGGAGAGTGGTGGGGAGTCGACTCCCAAAGAATCAATTCTTAGTTCAATGTGAATTCTCATGTACCACTAAGTGGAGAGACTGTGATGATGACGGTGCTTAAATCTCATTGGCTAGAATCCCTGTGGAAGTTCTAGAAAGAGCGGCTGAGTAACTGTACACATCATCATGTCGATTCTTAATTATGACCAAAATGGCCTTCAGTGCAGCTGTTATTCTTTAAATTGTTGCAAAAAAGGTTAATATTCCTAATTAATAAGCTAATCAGTATCATTAATCAGTAAGCTGAGAACGTTTCTGTTTATGCAGCATGAAATGTATTGCCTTCTGAAACCAAGCCAGAGCAATCAGAGCCCCTTCAGTCTGAATGGTGGTCAGTCGGCAAGTAGCTGGTTCGTCTGCAGCTATGCAGGCCTTCATTTGCATGTGAAGGTGTATAGTGCTAAATGAGGATGGAGAGAGAGAATCGGGGGAAATGAAGAGGGATTAATGGTCTTCTTTCTCGTCAGACTGAGTGATAGTGCTTATTGCAGCTATGGAAGGGTCACCTTGGCTGTTCTTAGAGAGATGTTAGAGGAGGAGGGGATCAGGTGAGAATGAGTTAAGGTATGTTGGAGCACTCGTGAGCTCGCTGGTGCTCCAGACTGGAATTAACTCTGACTTGCTGAACTTAAGAGTAACTATGCCAATTTTTGACTGTGTACATGACATTTTATGAACATCATATCTTCTGCGGTGTGCCTTGCATTTTTACATTCAGACCATGCTATTCATTAAAAAAGTCAAATCACTTCAGTCAAAACCGGAAACTAAGTTGTTCAAGGATTCTCAAAGAGAAGCTCAGAAGTTCAGGTTCAGTCATATGTTCAGATTATATTAATTGTAATTCATTTTCATTGAACATAATATGATATTATGGCTAGTTCAAATATATTTATTGTACAAGATATTATTATGAATAAGTGATATAGAGACTGAATGAATACACACACACACACACTATATATATATATATATATATATATATATATATATATATGCAAAAAAGCACCTCAGAAAAACTAGAAAAAAAAAAAACTAGACATAAGTCCCTGTACAGTGGTAACCCTACTTATGAGTTTAATCTGTGCAGGAGCTGAGCTCGTTAGCTGGTTTGCTCGTTAGCTGGATGTATTTTCCCCATAAGAATACATGTAAAACTGATTAATCCGTGTCAGCCAGCCAATATACAGTATACTTTAATATGATAAATAATGTGTTTATATGGGTTTTTTAAAACCAACGGTGCTCGTGTAGGCTGGCGGCTAAGGAGGACATGAGGACGGGCGTACGTGTATGGCATGGTTACACATGGTAAAATTGATCTAACTTTCTTGCTCACTACCTTTTGCTACCTTAGATAAAGTTAGCTACCTTTCACTAGCACTTTCACTTTCACTGGACAGCGGTCAAAGGTATTGACTGACCTCTTCTTCTACGGTAGCATCTAGGAGATTATACGACCAACAGCGCCCCTAGCGGTTTGGCATACTTGAACAAATTTACGCTACTCGTTACTTGGAATTTTACTCGTTACCTGGAACAAAAATATTCAGAGCTCGACTCGTTACCTGGAATACTCGTTAGAGGGATGCTCGTAAGTAGGGTTACCACTGTATTAAGCAAAAAAATCTGCCAGTGGGGTAAGCAAATTTTGCTTAGTAAGGTTTCTTAAAATAAGCAAAATAATCTTACACTTGCAGTACTTTTTAAGGTAGAAAAAAATTAATTGCCTTAATATATGCTCATTTTACTTGCTAAGATTTTGTTTTTGTAGTGCAAACCATACCCTGTAACTGGTCAATAAAGCTCAAGATGAGCGGAAATATGTATTTCTCTCATATTATCTCTAGATGATCTATATCTTAAAAAGTTTGTCATATTCTTCGAATGAGCTTAATTTTCTTGTGCAAAACTTGCTGGTTAAGATTTTTTTTCTTTTTAGACAAAACAATAAGAAAAAAATGTCAATAAACAAGGTTTTTTTTTACTTTCTTAAAATGTATATGTATATATTAGATTAGATTAAACTTCTTGCCAATATGATTGCACAGAATGGAGTTTGACCTCTGCACTTAACCCATACATGCAGTGAAACACACACACAGAACATGTGCCTGAAGCCCTATCCATGGCGCTAAGGGCACTTCAGTCATGACCTGCCTGTGGACTGCTCACAAGACCAGGCCACTAACCACCAGGCCACAGCTTCCCCACATGCCTGAGCAGTTTATATATTTATTGTATTTATTGCAGAATATGTTGTTGTTCTAAATCTTCTTTTTTTCATCTTCTTCTTCTTATTATTAATAATAATAATAATAATAATAATAATAATAAAAGTTGCAGTTGTACTATTAGTAGCATTAAGCATTAGCAGTAGTAGTAGCAGTGGTAACATTTGTTTTTCTTCTATTTGATTATTTTATCATAATTCTGTTGTTGTCACCTCAGAATATGTAGAATATGTTAGACATAAGTAAATCTGTGTAGCATCTGCATTTGCTTTTACTATTGTTGTTAAGGGGCTTATTTATTACTATATAGAAGTGATTTATAGAGAAGGAGAGCTGATTAAATATTGTAAACACTTCAGAACTGAACTCTTCATAGGCCTGAAAACATTATGAGAGACCTTTCTAAGTTAGTTGTTCATATGTTGTGTCTCAGTGTGTTTATGTGCTGTCACTTCTCCTGACATCTCTGCATCTGAGCTCCATCCATCAGGGCTTAAGTAGTTTTCCAACAGTACATTGACCTTGAGTGGCTGGCATTGATTTCCTGTGGCGTCGTGCAGATAGGGGTCGTTGCGGCGTGCCCCTCAGCAGGGCGTGATTGGGAACAGATTTGAGAAATCCCGATCCACACTGCTGATGGATCACCTTCGTCTGCACCACATCCATCCTCACCTGCCTCCGAGGAGGTGACACCTGTGCTGAATTTATCATCATACGCACTACTGACGCATCAACTGGGAGAAGACATAATGGAACATATTTCCTAAATAAAGACTATCTCGGAGGATGTCATCCTTAAATACTCGTACTGGGTGTATTTTACAGGGGAAATCTCTGGGGATAAATATCCATTCCAGGCCATGCTTTTCTTAGTCAGATGTATTTTACACAATGTTGAAGAACTTATGCATTATATCTACAGTAATAATCATCCATCCATTCATTATCTTTTTAACCATTTAATCCTGATCAGGGTTGTGGTTAGTCCCCTACCCCTTCATTGGGCACAGGGCAGGGCATTATCTGAGCCAAGCCCAGGACAGAGTGCCAGTCCATTGCTGGGGGAATTTTAACCAATCAATTTTAAACAATTAACATAAAAGCCATAATTTTTACCAGTGATCATGAAAGCACGAGTCAGTGTTAATTATGTCTAGCTTTTAGCTTATTGAAGCAGGAACATTATGGTGAATTTGTAGCTATTAAACTTTCAGTGAGTAAAACTTACTACATTTTTTTGTCATTTCTTGACATCAGAACTAGCAGAAAAAGTCAGAATTGCAGACACAAGGCTTTTGGGCTACCTTCACATTACCAGGCTGATGTGACTCAAATCTGATTTTTTGCTCTAATATGACTTTCAAGTCATTTTCGTATGTGGTCCTAGATCAGATATGTATCCGATTTGTGAGTGAATGAAACCACTCAGACTGGATTTCATGTGTATTTTTGTCTGTACATGTGAGCGTAGTGCTGAGTGAGCGCTGCCTTCTCTCAGCTGGCTAAAACAGCAAAAGCAGCTGACTGGCTCTTATTCACCTTCTCCACCTGATCATGTACAGTCCACCAGCTGTTTACTGTCCTCCTGAGCAAAACACCATCACACATCAGCTACTAACATGTCTATTTACCTCTTTTAATATCAGCCTCATAAATACAGGGTTGCCAGGTACCAAAAATACTCCTAGACATTTTTATACAGAAAGCCGTAATACACAAACTGAAACTAGCCCGAAATGTGTAATTACAGATGTCTGAAGAAGCTTTACAAGCTTACTGTGTCATTCATTTTGTTTTCTATTTAGTTTGGAAAAAAAATAAACCCTTCATTCTGAAATCTTGCAGATTTACCTGCAACTGTATTTCCACAAACCTGGCAACCCTGTATAAACATGACATATTTTGTTGTTTTTGATGGAGGCTGTGTGAATAACTGTATCAGTGTGCACATGTGTGCCATTTCAGAAACAGATTCATTCACACAGGTGCGGTCCTAGGGTGTTTGGTGCCCATGATTCCCGTGGCAAATAACCACACATGCACTCACACCCTCTCCCGGGTTCAGTCGACCAATCCTGTGATTGTGCCACCCCTGAAGACATACGGCCTTGGGCGGCTGCCCAAAACACCCATTTGAGAAACCGCCACTGGATTCACATTCAACACATACATGCACGTTTAGGAATGTAAACTGAACAAAATCCGATCTGAGCAATGAGCTTTGTAATTAATATTGTATTTAAATATTCAATGTTGTATTAAATTTGAATAGTATTGCAATCAAAAGAAATAAACCTCATCTTCTGAGGATTGAATCGATATGTTAGACTTTGAGCTCTTTGTGTGAAGGACGTGTGTCCTAAAGACAATGAGTGGAACTGAGGATTCATGGCCATGTTCTTTATAGGATGGAAAAGAAGGTCGTACGACCTTGACTACGTGCTAATTTAATTAATTACCCACAGTTCCCTGGAAAAGGTTTTTACGGGCAGTTTAAGGGAAAAAAAAGAAATGTCTGTTATTCTTATTGCCCTGTGAAGCGATGCATAAGGCTGTCGCCCACAAAGACCCACTTTCTCTCTCTGTGTGGATGAGCCAAGTGCAAAATTAACAGCCTGTGAAGGGATGGAGGCGACTGAGAGTGAAAGTTTCTCTCTCTCTCTCTCTCTCTCTCTCTCTCTCTCTCTCTTTCTCTCTCTCTCTCTCTCTCTCTCTCTCTCTCTCTCCACCAAAGCAACTCAGGTATTGTCTCTGTGCACGGGACCAGGCCCAGACCACATTGCCAGACTCCTAAACCGCAGGCTGTGGGTAGGAGAACTGAAGCTTCACCCACTCTGTTCCACCACCCCCTCACTAGCACAATGCCCTCTTTCAGCCTCTGCAAGCACAGCCCTCCACCAACCAGAGACAGCCTCCGCCCCCAGCCTATTAACCCTGACCACTAAAGAGCTTAACGCCACGCTGCAGCGCCACTTAGGTAAACCCAAGCCCCAAAGAGCCTAAAAACCCAGAGACACCGCTGCGGTCTCTTTATGGCTGATGGTGACATTAAGGGACTGATTGAAATGAAACAGTTGAGGCCTAATGAAGGTTTGTGCAGACTCGCTAGGTGTCTGCTTTTCTCTTAAAGGCAAAGCCATAAAAACAGAAAATGTTGGTCTGTACACTGTTATATGTGGCAAGAAAAAAATTTATCATTATCTATATACAGTACAGTATATATATATATATATATATATATATATATATATATATATATATATATATATATATATATATATATACTACCGCTCAAAAGTTTCAGATCACCCATGATTTTCCATGACAATCTTTACTTTTATTTCAGAAGGGCCCTATTATTATTATTATTATTATAATAATAATAATTATAATTATTATTAGTATTATTATAATTATTATTATAATTTATTTATTTTTCTAGACTATAATAAAGTCCACAAATGCTGCTGCTCCAGATACTCAGTCTTCTGTGGTGGAAAGGTGAGGTAGGACAGTGTCACTGTGTTTAGTTCACAAGTCATTGATGGTGAGTTTAGAAGCTTTACTACAGCTGTTAATCTCCACCAGAATTGATGGTTATGGTAATACATCATCGCATTTACTTGATTCAAAAGTGTACATATTTCTTAGCCTGTAACCCACTCAGGAACATTTTCTTGATCACATGTTGCTCTTTGGTGGCTCAATATACAGTATATATTTTGTATATAGAGTTTTTTCTACCACCCCAAATCAGAAAATGCTGTTTCTTACATTTAGTTTGACTTTTTCCATTTTAGACAATACAAAGCCAATATATTTCATGTTTTGTCTGGTCAGCTTCATTTCATTTGTTAAAACACGTCCATTCTTGCATTTCAGGCCTGCAACATGTTCCAAAATAAGTTTGGACGGTAAAGCCTTTAGCACTTTGTAATGTGGCCATTCTTTCTCACAACAAACACAGTCATGCCTTTGTAATGTGTGCAGCATGTGGTTTTGCATTGTATTGTAAAAATTGCATGAATGTCCCTGGAATAGATGTTGTCTTGAAGGCAGCATACATATGTTGCTCTAAAATCTCAATGTATGTTTGCCAAAAGCACTGACAAACCCCATACCATGATAGTCTCTTGCTTTTGGATTTATTGCAGATAACAGTGTGGATGATACTTTGCATGTTTAGTCTGGAGCACACACTGTCCATTTCTTCCCAAAAACAAGCAAAAAATACCACAATAAATAAATAAATAAACAATCCAAATAACTAATTTTTCTGACCATAGTACACATTTTAATCGTGTGATTTTTTTCTTCAAGCCCAGAAAAGTAATTGCTGCTTCTATTGAGTTCTTGATGCATCAAACATCACAGGTGTTCAGCTTAGGCTTGCATCCTTGCCCTTTATACTTGTACACTGAAATTGTTGAATTGTTTAATTATATTGTGCACTTTGGAGAGAGAAATCCAATCAATCCAATGTTTCTTTGAGGAACATTGTTTTTAAACATTTTAATAATTTTCTCCTGCATTTGTTGACAAACTGAAAATCCTCTGCATGTTTGCTCCTCAAAGTTTCCTGTTACGGATATTTTGTAAGTCATAAATGCAGTAAACTGTTAACCTCACCTGCTTGAAATTACATCTTTTTTTGTCTGAAGTGTAGGTATGGATGTTCAGTAGAACCTCGTTTTTTGTCATTAATCTGTTCTAAAGTTCCTGATGATAACCAAAATGAACAATAACTGAAGCATATTTCTCTTGAGAAATAATGTAAATCCAATCAATCTGTTCCAGACACTCCAAAATATAAAAAGTACATTTTATATATAATAACTATAGTTTTATATACAGAACACAATGAGAAATAAACACAAAAGACTAATGAAATGGATAAATGAACATTTAACATCACTCTTATGGGTTTATGCTCTGTTTTAGAGTGTGCCGGTGTGGTGCAGCTGGCAGCCTTTGTTTTCTACACCTGGTCT
This sequence comes from Crenuchus spilurus, assembly GCA_036984385.1. NCBI lineage: Eukaryota > Metazoa > Chordata > Actinopteri > Characiformes > Crenuchidae > Crenuchus > Crenuchus spilurus. The sequence goes on from BRDA01058321.1 coordinate 17,452, forward strand.
TGGGGTTCTCTGCAAAAATATTTTTTTTCACTTCCATTTTCAGGTGGTAGCTCATTTTAGTGTGACGTGTTTTTGTTTATTTTCAACATTATCAATGAGAAACAAACCCAAAATAAACAATTAACACGTGGGTAGATACTTTGTTTTTTTGCTAAATTAGTGGCAAATCATGTGGGGACACTGACAAAAACTGGGCGGATGAACAATAACGGGCAAAATTTCCCTGAAAAAAGTTGATGAAAACTGAATTATATGATAACCAGGGCAAACGATGAGGTTCCACAGTATGCAAAAAGAAAAAGTTTGACCAGACATAAGGTGAAATATCTTTGGTTCAGAATGTCTGCAATGAAGTAACAGTCCAGGTAAATGTAAGTGAGATGCTTCTGACTCGGCATCAAAATTGAGAAGACTCTACAACATGGAGTGGACATTGTTCATTTTGAGATTATTTTTTAATAAACTTGAATGTTTTTATCTTGTTAAATATGAGCACAGTTTCAGACTTTAGTGAGATCTCTGAGGAGACGCAATGTTTTTTTTATTTTTTTATTTTTTCCTCAAGAAATATCTGAGCAGCAGGGAGCTTCAGCTAAAGTTGTTTTCCCATCTGATCACATTGTTGTCTGTGAGAAACTCCCCCAATTTGAATCAAGTCAATTCAATGCATGTTTTTTTCAGTGCTCCAAAGGTATTCAGGATATGCTGATTGTTTTCAACAATTTGCTAATGGTTCCAACCTTGCATTCAAAGCAAACAGAGCTTTATGGGCCGGCTGGTGTGAGCTCTCCTCAGCGGATGTGTAGTTTGGATGAAAGCACACGCTGTGGGTTCCATCGCCAACGTCTTGTTTCGTTTGGAGAGCAGGGCTCTTGGTGTCCCATGGTGTTCCGGCCTGATTTTTTAGAGGAAGGCCTCTCTGGGGTTTGCCCTCAGAGAAACCCACTCGTTGCCACCCAGAGACGATGATGAGCGAGGTGGAAGGCTTCACACACTGAAGACCACACACAGGTCACAGTCCAACCACAGCCAGACTCTCTTTTCAGACATTTCCTATGTTGTTCCACTCCATTAATCAGGCTAAGATGACCCATGTATGGTTATGATGGTTCATTCATGTAGAAATATGAATTTACACATGGGGAGACTGATCACATTTGAATAGCTCTAAACTCTCTATACATAAGTATAATTGTATTATTGTGTTCATTATTAGCAGCATTATTTGTTTGAAGTATTAGTTTAATGAGCAGATAAATTGTTTCAAGTAATGAAATTTGATGTGTTTTAGAGCATTCGGCATAATTAGAGTACAATATTTGAGACTTTAGAGTGGCATCGTAGGGTTCGGCTTAATCTATGCAGACTGCTTTCATTGCAGCACAGAAATACTAAACAAAAGTTCTGCTTTATACGTTTTATATATTCCTTACTAGTAATAAGCTAAAGTGTTGGCCCTGAACTAATACTGACATGTTAAATTGTTATTTGTTGTATTATTTACATGATTTCTAAATTATTATTGATTAAACCATTAACTGCAATTAATGGTATTATTGATATTAAGGCATTTTCTAGTATAATCCCAAAGTATTCATATTATGAGCCTGAAGCTCAGCTGGTACACATTTGGTTTCAAATACAGCTGTTAAATAACAAGATCTGTTTATGACTCTGTAGATAAAAAAGAAAAACAAAAATTATTCCGTGTTACCACCATTGTGATTTAGTTTAATTCAACAATTGCTTAACCATTTTGAAATTTATTAAGGGATATGGTCATACATGAAGATATAATTTAACACATTGAAAAAAAGTAAATAAAATAATAAAAATAATGTACCAACATTTAATTAATGAATTAATACATTATTTATTTGACTTTTTATTCTGTATATGTGTATATATGTGTATATATATATATATATATATATATATATATATATATATATATATATATATATATATATATATATATAATCAGGACATTATGACCACCCCTGGTTTGGAATGAACTTGCCCCAGAAAGTCACAGATGAGTATGCTAGTACTATATATATATATATATATATATATATTTTTTTTTTTTTTTTTT
>BRDA01058321.1:19582-34787 GCA_036984385.1 Crenuchus spilurus
TTTTTTACAGTGAATATACTATACTAGCATTTAATGAACACACTGAGAAATAAACGCTGAATAGAAGAGCTCCAGATTCAGTTTTTCATTCTCTTTGTTCTTCCGCCCATCTTATATTCTCCAGCTTCAGCAAACAGAGAAAAGAGAGCACACTGTAGACTAAAGTTTTCTAAAGCTTTCTGACCATCAGCCACACTTCCACATCATGTCGTCTTCTTGCTGATTCAGATATGCTCTTATACCGTGCTGGACAAGTTAATCATGAGTAAAGCTTATGGCCTCTGTCCTCCCCTCTGTTTTGCTTGTTTCTTTGCTCTTAAGTCTCTGAAGAGGTGCTTTGAAATCCCTCCACCTTTGATCTCCTTTCTCAGTGGCTCACCCCTCCTGTCTTCTGCGATGTTTGATTGAGCGGAGCAGAAGACCAACAGCTGCCGGACCCCACTGTGCTCCTCATTAGCATGCTTTGATAAAGGATTGCTTTGAATGATGCTTTAAACTATCGATTGGTTGAATATGGCAGTCAGGAAGCCACGAAAGAGAAAAGAGTAGGATGGAAAAAGCAAGGAGGAGAACTTCCTTAATCTCTCAGCAGATATTTTGTAGTTTAAGTAAAAGTAGATGTATCTCATTGATTATTATAAAATTAAGAAATATCTTGTTTCCATTCAAAAATAAGACAAACATGCTAAAATATATAAATTTTTTATCTACAATTTTGTATTGTCTATGTGCATATACTTTCTTTTTAATAAATGTGTAATACATCGTTTTCATTCATATACAATTTTAACAGCTAAAAGTCCACGGTTACAGTGGAAAAACTACTTTTTTTAAAACAATTTTTACAGTTTTTAATTTTTAAAAATGTATTTATTCATTTATTTAAACTTTTAAAAGTTAATTATCATGAGTGGGTTTGTTTAAAAATATTTGTGGTAAAAAATGCATATTACTGTCCATAATAGACTATGTATATATTATATATATATATAAAATCAGGACATTATGACCACCCCTGGTTTGGAATGAACTTGCCCCAGAAAGTCACAGATGAGTACGCTAGTCATTTGTAGCAAATAAGTGTATAACCATCATCAAGGGTAAAGGACGTGATGTGACTGATGTCCAAAAGTCTATGATAGTATGGTACCAGGTGAAGGGTGGTTGCATCTCAGAAACCACTAACTTTGTGGGATGTTCTAGAGCTGCTGTAGTGAAGGACTTCTTGTACCTTGAGAGCCTTCCAAAGGCATAATAATGGTGCCCCATGGACCATTGATGCCTGAGGAGAACAAATCTTGAGAGTGGTACAGAGCAATTGATGCACCAGTGGACCAGTTAACTTGTGTAATGAACACATGAAAGTATCCAGATTCACCACTGAGTGAACACTCCAACCAAAATATAGTTATTCCCACTATTAGGTAGATGGTCATAATATTCTGTAGGCATAATGGAATTAGAAGACCCAGTACTCATCTTAATTTGTCTTCCTTGTGTTGTGCCAAGACACTCGTCATTCTCTCCAGTGCTCGGCTACCTGAGCCCCTCTGCTCTCTTCCTCCCTTGGTTATGTCATGGTGGGTGGTCCGGTGGAAAGCTTGTCATGGCTGTAATGTGTTAAAACATGAGCGCATGTGTGAAAGAGTTCAGTGGCTGTGCCAGGTTAGAGGGCATTGCCGCGTATGTGACGTGTTGTTTCGCTGAGGCCTGAAGCCTGTGTGTTTAGTAATTTGACAGCATTAGTGGTCCGTGCTGTGGTGGAGCTGGACAGCGAGGTCAGGGAAGGGTGAGGAAGTGATCTGATGTTGTTTTATTAAGTTAAGCGTGACGCTGGAGATGACCTCATCGCTGTAGACGTAAGGTGAACTGAAGGCTGCTGAAGGTGACATGGGTATGCAGCTCTGTTCAGTAATGAGATGGTGTTAATATGTAGTGAAACTTCATTTGATGCTTTAAAACAGAGCAGTAATCTTCTGGTTGGAACTTCTCCACCAATTAGCTTTTTGAACACACTGAAGTAAGGTAATTATAGGTGCTGTTATTTGTACTTTTTGTGTTGCAGAAGACTTTAGAGAGAACAGCAAAGAACACAAATAAATACTCAAAGCTGATCTTTCACTAGAAGCCCAGATAACCAAACTGAAGATGTTATTTTGGAGACATTATGAGAAGAACCAGCTCACTTGAGAAGACAGTTCTGCTGGAACAGTTGGAGGTAAAAGAGGAAGAAGACCAGCAACATGCTGGATGGATACAATCAGAGGAATAATTAACAAGTCTTTAAGAAACCTGAAAAGCCAAGTAGAAAACATAGTCCATATGGTCACCAGGAGTTAGAACTTGGTGGCATATAATAATAATAATAATAATAATAATAATAATAATAATAATAATAATAATAATATAAATAGTAACTATTTTCACATTTTTCATATCAGTCTCTCTTTTATTATTATTATTATTATTAATAGTTATAATATTTTTATTATTATAACGTTGGCTGGTTGTTTTCAGAAGATAAATCTAGACACAACAAACAACCTTGATAAATATTTATTTTCCAATACTGACTGAAGGACCTTACAATATCCATCTTATATATGACTACTTGCCAAAACAATATAACAAAGTTAAAATTGACTTCATTTGCAAAAACACATATATCTCAATTTTTGTCATTGTTTAGTTTCTGACATAGTTTGAAAGTGCCTGTCACTTTATATATTGTGCGTAAATTTCATGTTCACTGGACCAAAGGAAATGGCCTAAAATGACTTAGAAACAGCTTCTGGTTCCATTGACTTCCATTAAAATATTTGTTTTTCCTTCTCATGTAATGTTATAATTTTTATTTTTTTATTTTTTTGCAAACATTTTTATATAAAAAGATTATAGAACAATTTCATAGCTTCCACTGAGAAAATAATTATATAATGTTGCAGGTGTTATGTAGCAACATGTTGGAAAAGAATAAGCATAATCATTCTATTTAATGATGTTAAATGTAATATTTCCATGAATGGTTCTGCTTATTATTGACATCTTCCTTGTTCAAGTCTTTATGTCTCCACCGCTTCTTTTATGTGCTGGTTTGCCTTTTACGATTTCCAGTCTAGGCAAGCACACCACTAAAAGTCCTTGGGCAATACGCCTAATGATACATAAACCTGCTGTAACCAGGGAGCTGCAAAAATGAATAAAGTTACATTGACATGAAACACACCACTGTTTTTCTAATGAAATTCTATTCTAGTTTGATGTGTCACACAACTACCTTCCAAAAACAATTCTGAATCCAAGATGACAACATTCAAGATACCCACCATTGTCTGATAAAACACCTATATAGTAGGTGTATCCTTACTTTTGAGACACCCTATATTAACCAGAGGTGGGAGTAAGTCCCTCATGTGCAAGTCACAAGCAAGTCTCAAGTCATTGCCTTCAAGTCTCAAGCAAGTCACAAGTCACTGTGGTGTGAACCAAGCAAGTCAAGTCGAGTCCCTGCTATAAGTCAAGCAAGTCACAAGTCAAGTCATACAAATATGGTCTGATCTGCCCCAGTTTACACATTTAAATGAATATAGATGGTCGTATACAAACTGAGTTTTATTTCAACATAAACTAAACCTATTAAACATCAAATATACCTCACACATACAATTACATAAGTTACTTAATGGCTTACTTCCCCCATCAAGAGGGTCACGCAATTTCTCCATAACCTACTAATACATCTCTCAAAGGTGCTTCTTAATGAACATTTCTGAGCACAAAAAAGTATTACATCATTAACTGAATAGTAGATAAAATAAAAATAAGTATATAAAAATAAATAAAAACATACTGCCTGAAATGTAAACCTGTTACCTATAAAACAATGTCTGAAATGTTAATATTACAAACATTACAAAACATTACATCAAACCATTAATACATTCACATAATGTTTTTAGTATGCCACATACTATTCATGCTATTTTGTCCAGTTCATATCCACACTAGCAAACATCTGCCACAACATTAAAGAAATATTTAACTTTAGCATAACTTTCAAATTTAAGCAATCTTATCTTTACATATGCTAGATGTCAAGGTTGTTAGGCAGTGTAGATATGAACAGAACAAAATAACAACAATAGCATGTGGCATACAAAAACCACGTTATTTATTTATTTATTTATTTTTTGTATACATTTTGTGTGTTTATTATTTTGTATATATTTGGCCAGGTTAGGTTTGTTTTCAGACTGCATTTTTTCGAGCGCTCCAAGGACTTTTATTATGACACACCCACATACTGTTATGTGGTGTGCATCTTCTTACACTCGACACTGATTGGTTTGTAGAAGGACGTGCATCTGACGTGTTTACTTTTATATATCGCTGTTTCATTAGTTTAGGTTGCTCTGTCATCCTGTTATATCCTTTCTCTCTCATTATCTCAGAAAATAAGCTGCACGTTTCAGTATTTTGTGTGTTTTTAAGCTGACTATTCACATGTTCATCAGACCTAAATTATATTAAACATTTGGTCTCCTTCTCTCTCCAACGAGGTGCTCCAACGGCTTGTTATTGCTGCTGTTTAGCATTCTACGTTCTGTATGCACTGTAAAGTAAGCCGATCATGCTTCAAAATAAAATATTCTAACGTAATCTAACTTTGTTTTTAAATTGCAAATATTTAAATAAAAAATCAAGTCTTTTCGAGTCATCTGTCTCAAGTCTAAGTCAAGTCTCAAGTCATAAAGACCAAGTCAAAGTCAAGTCGAGTCATTCACCAGCGTTAGTCAAGCAAGTCTTGAGTCCTCAAAATTGCGACTCAAGTTTGACTCGAGTCAAGTCATGAGACTCGAGTCCCCCACCTCTGATATTAACCCTCTAGTGTCATTCTCACCTCATACCTATCTTATGAATATTCAGCCTAGGAACAAGTGACTCAGGAAAACATGTCACCTCACATTTCTTAAGCTTTAGAAATAAAATCACGTACAATTCTAAAAACTATAATAACCAGTGTGTAGGTAACACCTCTGTTTTTTTCAGTTCAGACCTCAAAAGTCTTGGTCAGAAATGTTTAATGTGTTTTTTTCACAATATATAAGCATATATGAAAATTATTTGGAAAGTCTAAGTTTAGAGCAGATTCAATCAAAATATAGATTTGACACTCTTACTGTTTTGACACTGTTGTTGCTGAGTTTGTGCTGAACAAAAGCCTGTGTAACACTTTGGATAGAAATAATTTTAGATGGGTGATATTTGTAAACATTCAAGGCATATCGGACTACATTAGAGTGTCTGAAACCCCCTCAGACTCCATTAACACAAAAGCAGAGTTTTTGAATTTTGAATTTTTTAGGATTAATGAGATTTTTTATATAAAAAACAGGGCTGCCAGAGGTCTTGTACTCTCTCTCTCCTAAATATTAAAACTGATGGTAAAATAGATTATTTCGGCAAGTTTATACAAATTGTCACTAATTAACATGACAATAAGGGAACAAACTACTTATTGAATGATATGAAAAATGTGAAATAAAAACTAAATCTGTTATCAATGGCAGCTGTCATTACACGTTTTAGTTGACATTATAGAGAAATGCACCTCTGACCTTTGGGATGGCTCATTGAAATCAATAGAGCATCTGCAGCATCCTGTAGAGCCTTATAATAATGTAGTGCAGTGTCAAGACTGCAGCTTGTACAGTCTGCATAAACCAGTGTAGCAGATTCAAAATGAAATTAGCCACATTCTCTGTCCTTTTCTTTTGCACTCTCTGTCTTACTCTCTCTCTTTCTCTCTTACTATGTCTATCTGTCTCTCTCTCCCTCCCACACATTGCACTACCAGTAGAGTTATTTGAGCTTTGGCTCTCGGGGGCCTACTTCTTCACTTCCAGCACTAGGAATAAGCAGAGTATTGATTAGATATCAGGCCCTAATTGGGCTGCGATCTCTTTGGCCCTGAGATGTATGATGGAGATGACAGGAAATGGATACTCCTTTGATGCTTGTAAATAGTCTAGTTGAACAAAATGTGTTTTCCTCCACTCCACTGTCAAATCCCTCTCATCTCATCCTCGCCTGCCTCTCTGTTGTACTGGGCTAATTCTGGTTTTAAGCAGCTAAAACCTCAGGAAATATAATTTAATATGGTTCAAATTGGCAGAAGTACTTTATTGACTGACTTTGGGATAGTGTGGTGGGTGGCTCACATAAAGTAGAGTGGGGTTCAAGTCCCAGTCTGGGCAAGCACTGAGCATCGTAAACTGATTAAGATTGTAAGTCGCTTTGGATAAGAGTGACATATATGAATGCCATGGTTGTCATTTGTTAGTTATGAGTTGTTAAATATTGTTTAGATATATCTTCAGATGTCAGATATATCTTCAAGGTTACAGTGATCCAGTGTGTAATTAATTGATTTATAACATGAAATGGGTGGTTATATACAAAATGATCATATAAAGAGCTTACATCACTCTCAAAATGAGACATATTTAGATGCGATTTCAGATATTTTTACTTAATAAGACCTTTGAAATTGTACTGCTTCAGTCTGTGTTGCCGTCGTTCATAGTTCTTTTCTACTTCGCTGACCAATACGTCAGTCTCTGTCTCACTTTATTTAAAGAAGGTTTCCACAGAGAGGATGTGTATGTGTGGCTCCAACGGCTGTAAAACTCAAACTCATCAAGTAAGTAAATGAATTTTCAGGAGATGTGACTTTCATAAAAAGAACTACGGACTGACCTACTTCTGAAAGTCTCAAAGACCAGACCTTGAAGAGAACTTCTCTCTCTTCTTCTCTTTCTCTCTCTCTGTCAAGTCAATACCCACTATTGTGCACTCTTGATTTTAATGGACACTTTTAAATACAGTGATGCTGAAAATTTTCCTTTGGAGACACTGACTTGTGGATTGGAGCCATTTCTGTGTTTACGAGCTCCCGTTTCTCTCCTTCTTGCGCTCCTCTTTAGTCTTCTCCTGGAGGCTTTTGCTAAATCAGGACTCGCTTGGCTCTGGAAGTGCCCCGTCCGCTCTGGGCCAGCATGTGAAGCGTGGCAGGCCGATAGTACGAGTGTGTGCCCGCTGCTGCCTGACAGGGTAATGGCCATGAGTCAATGTTCCATGTCCGCTACCGACATCTGAGAATGCTGTTAGACGCTGGTGTCACTTTGGGCTACACTGGAACCAAGTGCACATTTCTTCACTGCATCCAAACCACAGCGTCTACCTACTGTGGCGTCTTTCTCTCTTTTTTTTTCCATTTTACCAACACCTCGTATAATTTCAGACAGGGCTTGTATTTACAGTAATTTAACTGCACATTTACTTTACGTGTTATTTCTACTCTACAATGAAAGCTTTGTTTCAGCTATAGGCTCTGGGACAGAGAGGATGAGTAATTCTTACAGCACAGCCCAGACATAATTGAACAGTGACGCAATGTTAGCACATCAGATTTGAAATTGACAGAGATTATGGGGTTAAAGAGCAAATCAAAAAAAAAAAAAAACTTCTCAGAGTCAAAAAGGTACATTAGCGGGTCCTCAGTGGCTCAGCGGACTAAGGCGCTGCCACTATGATTTGAGAATCACGAGTTTGAATCCTGATCATGCTGCTTGCCATCAGCAGCTGCAGTCTGAAAGATTTAAATTGACTGGAAAGGTGGCACATTCTCCCTAAAACTACAAGCAATGTTGACTGACTCAGGGGTCTGCCAGGCGATCCTCCAAAACTGGGGATCTGTGCTAGCTGCCCAGCGGTGATGTATCTGCAGCAGTTTGAAAAAAAAGGGGCTTGACATCACTTGTATTGGAGGAGGCCTGTGCTTGTTTGCCCCCTCCTGAGTGTCAGGAGCATTGCTAGGGAGCATTGATAAAAAGGGGTGGGTTAATTGCCTAAAAAACAAACAAAAAAAATAAAAAAATAAATAAACATTGGAATAAAAATGGGGTAAAAAAGGGTAAATTAGCAGGTTTTCTTTTATTCCAGTAACATTAAAGAAAAAGTACTGCATCAAAATGCCAGATATTTCTGTATTTTTCATGCTTGGTTTGTATGATCTGAAATATTCTAATGCTTTGAGATTCTGGATTTATAAGTTATAAGTTATAAGCCAAACTGATCAACATTAAATAAGAAAAGACCTGAAATATGTCATTTTATTGACATTAGCTTTAATTTTGTGAAAGTGAAAGTGAAGTTTATCCCCCATTCCTGAATCAACATCAGCATCTCTAAAAATACTTTTCTAATAATGTTATACAGACTAGATTCAGTGGTAATAAAATAATGATTTTTGTGTATTTCTGTTTTAAAGAAAAAAATATATATATATTTGATTAAAAAGTATTAAGAACATTTGGCATTTAGGTTCTGAAAACACTGAAAATGAACAGAATGACATTTCCATAACCAATACTGAATTTTTAATGTTCCATTTCTTTTTATAGATAACATGCTTTTAAAAAATCACGGTTTTATCACTGTCTTATACACAACTGATATATTTAAACAACGAATATAAAGATATAGCTGTCCTGTATTGTGACTCATTTCAAAAGCAGTTTTACTGAAACTTTAATGTGAATGGGCGGGGCTAAAATGCTATAGGCGGAATAAGATGACAAAATTAGAATAATGTGGATTTTTATTATGGATTTTTTTCATAATTTATTTTTAAAAAGTAAGGTCATATTTTATATTCACTACATGTAAAGTAAAATTCATCAAGTTTTTTGTTGTTTTAATTTTGATACTGTTTGAATAGTACTTTACAAATTAAATAGTACTTTAATTTGACATGGGCCACACTAATCAATATTAAATATAAAAAATACAAGAACTATGTCATTTAACATGTAATGAAAATAAAACATATAATAGTTGATCTTTTTTAATTAAATTATGAGCACAGATTAACTGAAATTATTAATGTTTATGTTCACAAAACTACTTATTTAGTGCATTTGAAAAAGGAACAGTGGTACAAAGTCCGCTATTTCTATTTGATGTATACTGTATAGTTTTGACTGAGAAGTTGTCTTATACCTTTCTTCACCCTCCATGTTCACCATCTTATGTCTAAATGCAAAATGGAAGAGATCTCATCTGCACCTACATTCTCTGTTATGTTTCTGCTGTGCGCAGGTGGACAGCTGGAGCCTGACGGCATTGAAGTTGGAGCTGGATTGAAAGTCCAGTGCTGGGGGATGGGTGTGCTAGTGAATCTGCACGCTGAGGCAGAAGTGTCCGAATGCCGACCATCTCAGCACTCCTGCTGAGGAGAGACTAATTGACTGTATTGTCTTAGGCCAGGTCCCATTAGACTGACTATAGATGGATGGCGTTCACTCCTCTCCCATCAGTCCATTCTGTGCTAATGAGAAAGTGTTTAATGGGTGACCAGCAGGGGTTTGACATAGCGGTGGAGGGGCAGCATTGATGAGTTCAAAGCTGGACAGGAGAGGCCAGCACTCTCTGACTGACGGCTGTGGATGCTTGCCTTGGAAAAACGACCAGAGCGGGTTTACAATGGAAAGCGAACTCAAGGTAGCGCCCAAGACTTAGTCCAGGGTTTATTATTTTATATAACATTTATTCTGCCTTCATCTGCATGTGTCTTTGCATGTTTTATTCCGCTGTGGGAGGCCCATTGTCGGGAATGGCCTTGGGAATCACCAAATAAATACCCTTCCACTGAAAGCTACGTGCAAATCAGGAGAGTCCCGAGAGTATCATTTCCATACTCAAATGATCATTATGTCATTTTGCATTGCTAAAGAGGCAGAGGATTAATTACAGTGAAATGCAGTCAGTGCACTCTCTTCTTAGTTGTTAATCTGAACTGTCTACATGGGTTTTGGCAGGATATGAAGGAAAAATCCAAGAGGTTTCTGCATTGCTTCATGTCCCCTAAAGTAAAGGTCACTGGATGTCTATTTAATATCCTTTCTACCAGGCTTACTCTATGTTTAGAGATGAGGTAAGTATGGTGGAGCTTGGCTTCTCCCGTCAGGTGGAAGATAAACCTTGTGAAAGCATCACAGCACTGTCTTCTGCGTCATGGAGTAAACCACGCTGTATCTGGCCACTACTTACTTTCAGGTGGCATCACCACCATTGCTTCTAGATTAACTGGAAACCTTCTTAACCAGTCTCTTTTGGAATTCCAGACTTGTGTGGTCATATGTGTGATGGTAAGGGATCTGGTCTTGTGCCCCATTCAGTCCCCTAGAAGGACATGACTAAAGTGTGCTGGAGCAAGGCACCTAACCCACAACTGATTCTCAGGCACCAAGGGTAGGAGTTGCATTCCCATTCTGCTGTTTTCAGTTGCTGACGTTACAGTGCTCCCCTCCTTTCTCCACACCATCACCAATGCAGTCCCAGTCCAGTTGTCCAGGGGTTGACTCTTCTTGGCTTGACCTGCTATGGACTGATTCTTCGAGACCCATGCCCAGGATGGGGCTTACCCCAAAAAGACTTATTAATTGCTAACATATAATTGTACAAATCAAAAAATCTGACATTCACATTTCCTTCCTTGAGTTTTCATGACAGAAACAGTTTGACCATAAAAAAATCTTCCAGCTTAAGCAAAAGTTCAATAAAGACTGAAAGTTTCAGAACACATTCATTTCCAACCTCAACACACTACATCATTCAGTTGGTATTCTGGCCCATCCCAAGCTTCTACCAGTCTTTAAAAGGAAGCATCTCTAGCTTTCAGGTGCTGACGTATCGACATCGCCCTCTTCCTCTCCACAACCATTCTGGTCCTGTTGCCCAGTCATTCTATCTGGCACGATCTGCTAAGGTCTGAACGCTGCACGACCTGATTTAAGCTTGAGTCCTACACCAATATAGTGTTGACCAAAGGAGGATGGGTTCCCCCTGAACCTTACCTCTTTTCAAGGTTTCTTTCACTTACTCTTAATGAGGATTTCTTGCTGCCGTCACATCAGGCTTGCTCAGTGGGAACTAAGACCTGGATTCTATATTTTCCTATAAAGCTGTATACTACAATTCATTGTTTGATTACATTGTATTGTACAGGATTTGCTTCTTTACCCAAACAATGGTGAACTTTAATACTAATGAAGATCTGGTGATGAAATTTGGATTAAATATACTTCTGTGTGAAAAAGACTGAATGTTACAACATGTGCTGAAAATGTCCAACTGTACTAATAAACTGTTTATTTTTTTGTGATCCAAACAGTTAAAATTAGTAGTTTATTAATGTTCTGAGGACTTAATATTGTAAGTATTGATAAATAAATGTTATACACTTTATAGCTCATAAATACTTTGTATAACTTCTGACGTGAAATGTAATTTATCTATCATTACTCATTTACTCTCATGATGAAAGCCTGGCACATGTTAAAATACATTATAAATGACTATATACTATTATTATACAATCATTTGTAGTTCAAGAGTGGTCAAAAGTAACTATAACATGACTCAGTAGGTAGCTTTGTTAGTAATAATTCATATTGCCAGCTGAGACTGAGTTACATATCAATACAGCTTATGATGCATTATGATAGCAATTCATGGCTATAACATTACGCATGTTTATACATATTTAAAGCCATGTTTATGATGCTTTATAAACGCATTATAATGTGTTATAGACATGACATTCATAGTCTTACACTTTTTTTGTGTTCACAAGATCAAATTTACATTTTTTGCCACCACGCATTGTCTGTCTGCTGAACCGCAAGTCTAGTGGGTTGAGACAGTATAGACGTTATGGATACTGTCTGAAGGAAGTCTGGAGGAGTATGTTTGTAAAACATGACACAATGCACTATGTATCACATCTAAATGGGAATTTGCTTCTTCAGACTGTGTCATTTATCGCAATGTCGTCATTAACCACAACAGTGCGACTGTTGTCTGATTAACTCAAACCTGCATCATAAAGACTTCACTGCAATAAATGCCATTGACCTATAATGGCTTCGTAATAAAATTTATGCATAATGGAAGCTGGGAATGGTGACTTGCCGTCCCCCACAAACACCCATACAATGAAAGGTCTGGCAGAAAGGACGCATTTTGTGTCCTCTGGCCCACCCCCTCGCTCTGTGAGAGAAATTCCCCTGCCACAATCTGGTATTCTTCCCGCAGTGCCGAGCCTGGTGGCCGGGTGCGCTGTGAGAGCCTCCCTGCCATCACTGCAGCTCTTTGTCCAGCAGCTACAGCATTCCCAGGATGCTTACATGCCTCGGATGCCTACCTCTTCCTTGTTTTCTCAATTATGTATCTGTTTACTTTCAAAGAGGGCTTTTTTGCTGTGTGCCTTTAGCCTCCTGTCCCACGCCCTGGTAGGAGGAGACCAGGCCCAACTTGATGCTCTACAGGGGTCCTAAAAATGAGTAATGCTGTGACTTTATTCCAAGTCAATTAATGCTTTTTTAAGCTTTCAGATATCACAGAATAAGCCAACCTTTTAAAATGTTTGTGGACACCCATTCTAATGAATTGATGAATGAATTCAGCTGCACCCGTTGTTGACATAGATGTAAGGCACACAGCTTGTCTAGTCCCTGTAGAAACATACTGCCAATAGAATAGGACAAAACATGAACCCATTGGCACCAAGTTTAATGCCACACATGGGCCAGAGGGGTATAAAGCCACACAGCATTGAGCTGGAATGATGATGCTCCATTAAACACAGTACTTTTAGGATGAGGTGGCATGGAGGTCATCCGACATCCTGACCTCAGTAAAGCTACTCCTGTGAGGGAATGCAATTAAATCCTTACAGCAATGTTCCCAAATCTAGCAGAGAGACTTCTCTGGACAATAGACAGTTACTCCAACAAGAATGATAAACTTCTATACCCTTGATTTCAGAAGAAAAATGACTGAGCAAGTGTCTCAGGGCTTTTGTCTATATGCTGTATTGTACTAGACATGCAGTGTTCTGTCTAATATAAAGTACATGCAAATGTTTAATGCTGCTCGCATTATGAATGTGAAAGTGAAAGTGCACAGTCATTTACCAGTGAACTTCCACACAGAGGAATTTTACCTCTGCATTTAATCCATCCATACAGTGAAATGCACACACACATGCACACACACACACACCAGTGTGTGTGTGCTGGTAGTGGTGTATCACCAACTGTGAGTATTGTAATGTGCTGGTAAAAGTACAGGCTGAGTCACAATATGTGGCATTTTAGGCTCCTGTAAACCATAGATTAACAATGTGTAACACAATTAAGGATCACTGCAGTCGTCCTGATCTCTCTCTCTCTCTCTCTCTCTCTCTCTCTCTCTCTCTCTCTCTCTCTCTCTCTCTCTCTCTCCCTCTCTCTCTCTCTCTCTCTCTCTTTCTGTCTGTCTCTCTGTCTAAAAGAACAGAAATGGCCCCAATGACTTAGAAAGATGTCTGGTTCCATTCACTTCCATTAAAAGCAAACATACATTTTTAATTGTCTTCCCTTTTTCCTGGAAAGTTTTTTTTTTCTTTGTGTGTGTGTGTGTGTGTGTGTGTGTGTGTGTGTGTGTGTTGGCTGTTTGCTTAAAGGCTGAGGATCAACTCACTCTTCAGCTCTTGTCCCCTGTTTAGCGCTACAGATCCTTATCACCGGACATCAGTGATTAACTCAACAGCAACAGCACAGAGATAATGAGATCTTATGATAACTACTTACGTATGCCTTCCTCTGTCATTTACTACAGTGATCTCAGTGTCCTCTACCATACAGAAACCCTTTTTGAGTTCACGTGATACTGAAAACTGGCTCAACGTGTGTCTGCAATGGCTTATAGAAGAAAAAAAGAACAGACAGTTTTCCTCTTACATCAAATGTGCACCACCCAAGACATGTCTGACATCCAGATTCTGCTTCTTTAGCTTAGAACTGGAGCTACAAGCCCCATGTTGTTAATTCAATAGTGACCTAAGTAGCCCAGTTGTTTTTGTATTAGCACACTCAGCTATACATGGTTGTGGGTACAGTATATAATAAAATAACATAAAACTTGTGTAGCCAAATGCTGCAATCACCATCTTAGGGTGTGTTGATCTAGAGCCACTTTAGTAGCAATTACTGCCACAAATATGGTTGATTCAAATCAGTCTTCTACTAGCCATTAGTTGACTCTCCTCATGACTTGTATTGTGCCTGACTCTAGGAGGGTGCAGACTCACACAGGCCTAGTCCGATGCATGTGAAGTCAAGCTCCGCCTTTTCTGACTGTAGAGTATATTCATGTCAGTGTTTTGGTTCTTGTCTCATGCCCTTTTGTTTACACGTTTTAGCCGCCTTAGTCCCAACCCATGACACCCCTCTCTTCTTCATAGTCACCAGTGTCTCATTTGTTGTCATGTTCATTTGCACCTGTCCTTGCCCTGACCATCATTCTCACATCGTCATTGTCCCAGTGTACTTCAGTTTATGTTTTTGTTCCATTAAAGTCCACCTGCTTGCACTGACATCCTGCTTTCTTCTACAATTGCTTGTGAGACATACATGTATAAAATAAATAATATTATTAATTCTATTCATGATTTTTACATGTGTTGTGTTTAAGGTGTATATGATTTGGCATAGCAGCTGGTGTCAGATATTGGAGGATTAGTGGACTTGGCATCCTTTGGCATCCATCCACATTACATGCCATATCAACTCTTTCTTTTTTTGGCACTGCTAAGATTCTCTCTCTCGCTCTCTCTCTCTCTCTCTCTCTCTCTCACACACACACACACACACACACACAGACACTGGCTCTTGTAAATAGCCTGGAACACTCCCCAATCTCTTGCCAAAAACCCAAATTCTTGTAATAAGATCTGGACTCTGAGACGTTTGACTGCCACGACAAATTGGCCGTGTGTAGAGAGTGCTAAGAAGAGTCAGGGAGAGAGAGAGAGAGAGAGAGAGGTGGGTGTGTTGATGTTCTGAAGATGAGAGATAGCACAGTGGTGTAAGTGGAGAACTCTGTGGCTGATGAAGGCTTTGTCTCCTCATGCGTAGTTTGGCCCTCATTCAAAAAGCCCTGCTTTAAAGACAAACATCATGTCACTCTCAGTCATCTGCACTGACGCCCACGTGCGTGTGGGAAACACATGTCTCTCTCTCTCCTCTCTCTCTCTCTCTCTCTCTCTCTCTCTCTCTTTTGTGTGTGAGTCTTTTCTCTCATACATTCTCTCTCACAT
>BRDA01058322.1:3673-18527 GCA_036984385.1 Crenuchus spilurus
TTCATTTCATAAAGCAAGCATAAACTTTCTTAGCCTTTTTTTAGATAAGGACTGGGGTTCTTAGCTAAGACCTAGCAAAACGAGCTAAGGGTTTCTAAGCGTCGGGATAATGTCTTTCAAATCGTGAATTGACCTATTGGTGTGTGGGACTGCTCCGGTAATAAACAGAATTTCTTGACAAATCCCCAGTCCCACTTCGTCGTACCACCACATTCAGGACCTTTGTCAGGAGACTAGTTTTGTTTGGATCCTAAATGACGTGGGTTGACTCCACCTAGAAATTGTGACCGTTCCGCCTCCAAAAACTTTTCAGGGGGAGGGAGAACACCCGATAGTCGCTCGATAACAATACAATTGATAACGATCCTATAGTAGGGGGTGTCCCAAATCCGAGTCTCTTCCTCTCGGAAGAGTCTCTTTAGATGATATCCTAGCAATAGTTAACATAACAATAGCTCGCTGATAGCCCACAAGAGGGAGGGGGACTTTTCAAAAACCTCCGCCTTGCCAGTGTTAAAGATCCACCTCAGTTGGGTGCAGTAAATCCTAGGTTTGTTTTGATCAGAGGACTGTTTCCAGGACTTACACCACCATGCTGCTTCACCCTGACCCCTAAACAGTTCTTTAAGACAAATAATGGCCTCGTCAGGGTGTGTGGTTATCCAGTTAAGTGCTAAACTTTCTGTAATAGGGCTGCGAATCTTTGGGAATCGAGCAAAACGATCCAGAATCGATTCTTGGGGTCAGGAATAGATTTTTTTCCGATTCTTTCAAATACGAACGAAATACTTTACTTTACCGTTGCAATCTCTGCAAATCGCAAGAGTGACGTCAAGCCCTTTCTTACCCGGCCGGGTTGACAGTAAAATCCAAAGTGTTTCCAAATGGCTGCTTTCAAAGACCGCGGCTCGGCTTGCATAGCCGACGCTACTTCCTTGTTTTGCCTAGCACTCCGGTGGCTGAAAAGGCACATCCGCACCCGCAAAAAAAATCGATTTTTTGAAAACGAGAATCGATTCTGAATCATTCAATGTTAGAAACGCGATTCGAGCTCGAAGCGATTTTTTCCTGCACCCCTATTCTGTATGGTTGTTTAAAGTTAGCAGTGGGACAACTAAAATGTATCTTGGGCGTCTAATAAATGGCTGGGCAGTGTTGCGGTATCTTACCCACAGTATTCTTTGTGGGATACCTATTATTGATTTTTACGATGGCGTACAGTGAATAACTATGTACACACTGATCAATGTAGTCACTGCTTGGGCACTCCAGAAAGAAGTGTTGTTCAGCCCTTATAACAATACGGTGCAGGAGATCCCCAGCAGGCCTGGTTTGCCACTTTTTTCTTTTTGCACCTTGATGCAATCCCTCCTCCATGTGAACCCCAAACCTTAGCTTTTAATATGAACTCAGTAGTGTTTTGTAATTCAAGATAAGCTAACATAAAACATCAACATTTAGACTGATAATTAATAAAAAAAAGAAAAATTCAAACGTTCTGTTTGAAGTTTGATTAAGTACCGTCCCATACCGTACCGTCCCGGTACTTAATGGCCCGTGGCCTGGTACCGGGTCGAGACCCGGTGGTTGGGAACCACTGCTCTAGATCACAGTGGGATTTTATATTCTTGTATTCACTGATTACTTGGAAGCCATGCGTCAAGGAATTGATCCTCTACTTTAAGCTTGTAACAGTGCTTGGCCTTTTTGATGCCCTGTGCGTCACCTGATTTGAAGGCAATGTCGTGGGCCTTCAGCTGAAGACGCACCTCCTTGTTAATCCATGGTTTCTGATTTGGGTACATGGTGATCTGTTTCTCTGTGGTGACGCTGTCAAAGTTGACCTTGATGTAGGCCAGCACGGAGGAGGTGTATGTGTCGATATGTGTGTGAAAGCCACAAGTAGCCTCTGAAGCAAACATACTCTGGTTTGTTACAGATGGCTTCATACATTGGGTTAGTGGATAGTACTTAGGAATGAGAAACAAAGAAATGGTCATGGTATAGGATCCAGTGATGTTTGTGTAAACGTGATCCAATATTTTGTTTCCTCTTTATTGCAGGAAACATGCTGGTGAAATTTTGGAAGCGCTGCCTTTGTTTGAGTGATTAAAATCACCAACAACTATAAAAGCAGCCGTAGGGTGAACATTGTGTTGTTTGCTAATGGCTGTATAAAGTTTGTTTCTTGGCATTAGCATCCGGTGGGATATATAATTGCATCTAACCTGTTAACAAAAATATTTTCTGCTGTATTTGTGTGGAGTCTGAAACTCTGAAATGGCCCGCTTGTAATTTGCACTTAAATGACATTCCTATTTACAAGTGGGGCTAATATAGAAGCATTATCAAAGTTTTTGGGGTCAGTAAGGCCTGGTTTATTTAACCCTCTGGAGTTAGTGCTCCTGTTGGCGGGATATAAACAAAGTTCTGCAAAAACACTTGTATAACTCGGCGAGATTTTAGCAGCATGCTCTAAAACCAAGTCATTGAGAGTAGGCTTGGGCGGTATAATGGTATTTTGTTATACCGCAGTATTTAAATATGGTGACGGTATCTAAAAGTTATGACGGTATTAATCACGTGAGGTAATGTGGCACATTTCAAAAAGAAGTATTAAAACTGCGACTTAACACGTCAGCAAAACACAGTGCCAGTTTCACAGGAACACACACACAGACACACACACCATACTTTTATTTAAAAACTAAACAAGTAATTGTTTATTTGGTCTCTGGTAAAGTCCTGTGTGTCTGTGTGTGTCTCTGCGCACACGCTGCGATTCCCACTCTGGTGATCATATTAAAGTTAAGGCCAAGTAAAAAAAAAAAATTATCATCCTTTTTCACCAAAAATGTTGAGTCAGGGGAGGTGTTTTTTTTTAGATTGGTGGTAGAAAAGTATGTAGTGAATATTAAAATGATGTTGAAAACTTAAATAAACCATGTTAAACATAGATCATGTTCTTCTTGAGTGATTTACAAATTCAACTGAAGTACAGAACATCTCAGCAGAAGACACGAAAGATGGCAGAAGGACTACAAAAGAAATATCTAGAAATGAAAACTATTTAATCTGACAAATGCATCCATCAACAAATCGGTTGTGAGCTCACCACTGGAAGCGCGGATGCAACGAAATTTCTTGTCAGGGGAAAATCCCCCGCTTGGCCCGCCACACTGCTGGGAAACGATGAGCGTCCTATTGATGGGCTAATTACATGACAAACTGTCCAGGGCAAAGTGAGAGAAGCCAGATTCACAGAAAGACACTCAGAATACTATAATATATTTTACAATCAAACGAAGAACACAGAGAAAATGTATTTATTTATTACTTTTAGATCGTTTGAGATTTATTTATGCATTGCCGTCTCCAGGGCAAAGTGAGGAAAATATTCTCAGAAACTCACAAATACACACAAACACTCCAAATGCTATATTATATTTCAAAATGAAACGAAACTCACAGAGAGAATGTATTTATTTATTTATTTTAGATCGTTTTTTATGCATTGGCATTTTCAGGGCAAAGCCACGAAAATACTCCTCAGCAAAACACAGCACCAGTTTCACAGAAAGACACACACACACACACACACACTTGATACTTTTATTTAAAAACTAAACAAGTAATTGTTTATTTTGGTCTCTGGTAAAATTATTCTGTCTTATTTATAGAACCGGGCCTCTCCATCTGCTTCTCTGTGTGTGAGTCTGCGCGATAATAATAATTATAGTTTATTAAAGTTTCAGTGTCAACTTAAAGCAAAAATTATCCATTGTATTTTATTTCATTAGATAACAGGGAAATGAAACGAATTATAGAAGAGCTCAAAGAAAGAGTGTGCAGTGTGTATGTTTGTGTTATATATTGTGTTATTGATGATAAATAAATGTATAATAAACTATATTTCGTTTCATTTCCCTGTTATCTAACGAAATAAAATACAATGGATTATTTTTGGTTTATGTAGACACTGAAATGAACGTATTATTATATATACTTAATTATTATTATCACCACCTGCACACAGACTCACACACAGAGAAGCAGACAGAGAGAGCCGGTTGTATAAATAAGACTGAAGATTGATTTGGGATCATGTCATTGGAAGCGTGCGAAATTTGAATGCTGATAGGCCAGACTAGTGTGTCTGGCGCGTTTTTTTTTTTTTTTTGCGCAAAAAATGGTCGGGGTGCTTTTTAGAGGGTCGGGCGGGGATGATCACCAATTATTATTATTTTTTTTTTACTTGGCCTAATTTCAGTGTCTTAATTTCGTTTATTTAGTGCGAAACACGTGTCTCTGTCTCTCTCTGTCTCTGTCTCTCTGTCTCTCTGTCTCTGTCTCTCTGTCTCTGTCTCTCTGTCTCTGTCTCTCTGTCTCTGTCTCTCTGTCTCTGTCTCTCTCTGTCTCTGTGTCTCTGTCTCTCTGTCTCTGTCTCTCTGTCTCTGTCTCTCTGTCTCTGTCTCTCTGTCTCTGTCTCTCTCTCTCTCTCTCTGTCTCTCTCTCTCTCTGTCTCTCTCTCTCTCTGTGTGTGCGTGTTTAATCGCGCTATAGCAGGAATCTCTCTCTCTCTCTCTCTCAGCGTGTCTGCTCGTGGGGGGTGGGGTGGGGTGATGAAGCGGGCACTCAGCAGCCGCCGCCGATAATACCGCATACCGCGGTATTTTCTCAAGCTCATACCATGGTATGAAAAACACCAATACCACCCAACCCTAATTGAGAGTGTTTATTGCTGCAAGAAATGTGTGTTTTGTTGCCTCTTAACTGGTGGCGACTCTCCTGTATGATATCCAAATGAACTCAACAATTGTCTTTAAATAATATAAAGTAAATAGTATTATAGCTATTTCTAACTCCAAAAGCTTGTCTTGAAAATAAAGGCTCAGGAATTCTCATTGGAAAAGAAGAGTAGGCTTTTATTTCCCTCAGAGAAGCTTGGAAGATGCAGTCCACAGGCAAGTACAGTGAGACTGAATTTTACACAGACTTATATACACTTCTGGAGTGGTGGAGTTATTCTCCCCTCCTCTTTTTTTGTCATGACTCCATTCAAATGTATACCATTATTTCCAAATGTTTTAGGCTCCTCCTCCTATTTCTTAGCATTTTTTCTTATAAATGAACACCCTTATCTCTAAATGTTTGGCTCTGTTTCCATTAAATAGTTCCCATTATTTCCAACACATTTTGGACATGGTTTTTAAAAAAAAAACCTTTTGTATCAAACTGTCATGCTTTGTTCATGCCCTATTCACACGGTACACATGCCTTTCCCTTATGGCTAACCGGAAGTCCTTTTATGGTCATAATGCTCTAATGCTCTGGCTGGGTTTATTCTTTTCCATTAGGTCAGATCTATCATAAGAATTAGTTACAATTATTTCCAATTTGTAGCTTCTAACAATATCAATCTGATACTATTATGTTCAACGTACATTTTTTTTTTTTTAAGAAAAAAACCTCATACCAGCCTGTACATAGAGAGATAACATTGTTCATGAGCTGGCCATGCAGTGTCTTGGATACACATTCTCCATCTTTCCATATACAAGTATGTTCATATATAAACATTGGGTGCATACCTTCTTCCTGACACCACAGGAGAGCTGCTGAGCAGGGGTCTCTCTCAGTTAGTGGAAAAATAAAGCCAAATGAAATGAGAAACTTATAAAGGAAACTGCTAAATTTATTTTGTGATCTTAATACAATGAATTTCTTTTATCATTATCCAGTATGTTTTTTGTCATCCATTATCATTGTTAACTTTACACTTCTCATACACTACCAGGGGCTCTGTGCTTTTTAAGGGTACGTTTTCTTGTATTTTATGGAATGAGAGGGTTCTATTTCTAATTTCTCCTCATCATTCCCCCCTTTCGTGATGACAGTCATGAACCATACCTTTCTTCTTCCATTTTTATTTAGCTTCTATGTAACACTAACTTTTTTCTTATAACTTTCTGTGAGCTTACGTTTTTGCTAATAATGCATTCACCTGCATACTATGTACCGAGTTTTATAGTAAGTGAGTCTATTGACATTTTAAACATTATTTGTGATGATACAATATTGTGGTAGGATAAACAAAAACTAGATATGTGCAGTTCCTGAAGAAACTGCGGATATGGGGCGAACGGTGCCCGTCGGGACTCTGTGTAGATTGTGATGGTGTCATGGTGGGTGTCCATGAGTTAGTGAGGGTGAGTATGTGATGTGTGTGTGTGTGTGTTGGTGAGGGAGGGAGGGAGGGTCTGTGTATGTGTATGCATGTAGAGTCAGTGAGTATTCACATTCAAGTGAATGGTGAAATTGAAAGAGTGATTAAAAGAAAGGGATGAGCGCAGGGGCCCTTCTCGTACACGGCAAGTTTTGTGTCTGTGGGATGTGTGTGTGTGTGAGTGGTGTGAGAGAGAGGGTCTGTGTGTATGTGCCTGCCTGCATGACCCCTCCCCCTGTAGAGACGCAGACACAGACACAGAGCCTAATATTCAATCTTAACTGCCAAAAGCTTGAGAAAAGTGAAAATGCACCCCCTGAACAAATGCCCCTCCCTCCCAAAATGTTGCACCGATGGCTTAACCGAAAATATCGTGGGCGAGAGGACCCCTTGTTGATCGCTGTGAAAAAAATTTTTTTTTGCTACACAAAGGGATGCCAGAGTAATGGCGATGTAAAAAAGTATGAAAAATGGAAAAAAGGCAATGCAGGTTTTCCTAAATTAACATGGGAGTGAATAGGACAGTTAGAGGTGCCTAGTCCCGAACAAATCATCAGAACTCAAAAAGTATTTGTTTGATTCAAACAATTTTTTGGTATGTTGTAGTCAGGAAAAATCCCCACATGTTTCGACTAAAATGGGGTTTCTGGGCAAAGGTCTCCCAAAGTTACAGGGAGTTGTTTGGAGAATTTCTGATTAATGCATTTTTGCTCCCACAGCTTGAGAAAAGTGAAAACGCACCCCCCTGAACAAATGCCTGTAGCTCCCAAAATGTTGCCCCTATGGCTTAACCGAAAATATTGTGGGCGAGAGGACCCCTTGGTGATCGCTGTGATCAAAAAAAATTTTCGCTACACAAAGGGATGCCAGAGTTGTGGCGATGTAAATAAGTATGAAAAACAGAAAAAAGCCAATGCAGGTTTTCAGAAATTAACATGGGAGTGAATAGGAGAGTTAGAGGTGCGTAGTCCCGAACAAATCGTCAGAACTCAAAAAGTATTTCGTTTACCAAAACGATTTTTTGGGATGTTATAGTCAGGAAAAATCCCCACATTTTTAGACTAAAATGGGGTTTCTGTGCAAAAGTCTCCCTAAGTTACAGGGAGTTGTTTGTAGAATTTCTGATTAATGCGTTTTTGCTCCCACACTCTAGCGCACTCTAACTAATTACCATTAAAATGAATGGAGAGACGATTGAAAGAGTGATAAAAAGCGAGGGATGAGTGCCGGTGGTCCGTCCTTGTACAAGAAGGGCCCCTGCGGGGCCCTTCTCGTACACGGCGAGTTTCGTTTCTCTAGCTCGAAAATTGACCGAGTTACGGCCGTCGAAAGAATTCATTCCATAGAAATGAATGTTTTTTTTTCCCCCGACAAACGAGTGTAGCGGAAGAAGGGATGAACATATCCCTTATAAAAATACAAGCACACCATTCCCGACCAAACCGCACGTTTTGGCGTTTGAACCGTGTCGATAGCTCGAAAACTGTGGGACTAGATAGCCGGCGAAATTGTGTAAATAAAAACAAAAAAAGAATAAGTGGAAGAACAATATATGGGTAAAAGAATATTTAGACCCTTGTGTGCCTTCACGGGCATATGCCATGATCTTTGGTCCACTTCTTGGATCTTGTTTGAGTCTCCTGTATTTACCTCTTTGCTGCCTTCACCATAAAAATAAATGGAGGATCCTTCTTTCTTTTTTGCAAGAAATCTTGTCTCATTAATTTTGTTTTAGTTGAAAACTTAACAAGAAACAGAACTTTGTCTTTCTGTGCCACATATAACTTGATGAAAAGACTTTAGTAAATCTTCTAATACAGTTATTCTAATGTGTCCCAGCAGATATCAACACGCTTCCTTTTTGTATGCTGAGGGATTACCAGAAGAATGGCATTAACTTTATGGACCTAAAAATGATGGAAAAGCTTGGATCTGGAGTTTGTCCTTCTGATGATTCACACTGCACCTCTGATAAGTCACTTGAGACCCATCTGAAGGATAAGCAAAGCCTTTTATGTGAAAATGGAACAGCTTTTGGAAGTTATTGGACAAAACCACCGCCAAACTTGAAAGCCACCAGTGAAGGGATTTCAATACAGCCTCTAAGCACTGACAAACTTTATTTAAAACAAGCACAGCTTTACAATAATAGTAATTCAGAGTGGGTGTCACCATTAGGAAAAAAAAGTCATACTGTTCACTGGAAGAACTTGACTCAACCATACAATTCAAATCAATGTTCCACAAGAATTGTCTGTGAAAACAATCACTCTCAGAGCCTAAACAGAAAGATAATTAACAATAAGGACCTCAACAATATGGCAGGAGCTGAAGAAAGCTGGCAGGAGAAAATGAATGCTGCTAATACAATGCCTAAGGACTGTATCCAGCAGAGAATGCCCGGTGATGGTACTAACTTCAGGTCCAATGTTTCACATCAAACTAAACTTGGTTATGAATGCATTAGTGCAGAAAAATCAACTTTGGAACAGCCTGAACAACTAAATATCAAACCACATGACAACTACACAAATATGTTGAATAACAGCATAATACATTTTAGTAAGCAGTTTGGTAAGAGCAGAGTTATTGCTCATGCCACAGCTACACAAGCGCATAAGCAAGATGTTTCTTTGCCTAAAGAGAATTATCAAAAGCAGAACGCTCCGCATAAAGTTGTTGCCGTCGTTACACCCTTAGCTCAGCAAGGAGTGTCATTTTCAAAAAAATCTACCAGTACAAATGAAGAAAACCTTGGGATAAGAAAGCAGGACAATCACAGTTATACTCCATGTCTACAATCCACAGCAAAAGGCTCAGAATCTTTGTGTGGTAATGCAGCACAAACACATTACATTATACTGGAAAGGTCAACAGAATCTGATCTCGCTATGGAAATATCTCGGCCAGAAGTTTCTGTTGAGGCATTCAAGCTTTCTAACCAAGGTGAAAGTTTACACTCTGTGTCTCTTAGTACTACCAACATGGAGAGAATGTCACCTAATGTGGAGGATCATTGTTACAGTGCATTTTCTCATCATAATGCTACTGCAACAAGCAAAAGTCATAATGGCAAAGAAAATACAATGGATGCAGAATCAGCTGCTCATTCCTCTGCTGTACCTGTAACCGAGTGGTCTCTTCAGAAACTGCACACACTGGTCAGTGACTCTGAACAGAGACAGCAAAGCTCTGAAAAAGAGATGCCATTCACAGATCTTTCAAGTGAGATTTTAAAGTTATACTGGAGTGGAGATTATCAAAAATTCTGTGATGCAGCAAAATCAGACCATTATTTCAACATCATGAAAGATGTCAGACTGTACTGTGGAAAAGAAAATTCTGTAATACTTCAAGAAATTGCAAATGAGAAATCGGACCATGTCGCAGAGAGATGCATCTCAAAGCATGATCTTTCAGCTATGTGCAAGTCTACCTTGTTGAGTCTTGATGAGAAAGTCTGTGATGCCAACCCAGAACATGGTATCTCCTCGTACCATTCTGCTTTTCATAGTGAACCTAAAGTTGCTGATGATTCAGTAGTAATGGATGGGCAGAAAATCAGACAAGTGGCTGAAAATAAAAAGACAAAAGGATCAAGTGAGGCATCAAGTGGAACAGTGGCTTCTTTACAAGAACAAAGTGACCCGTTACCAACTGCCCCGAAAAAAATCTGGGCAAGTATTTTAAGAAGTGTGTTAATAGGTGTGCCAGTGAACATAGATTCTGAAAATAAAACTTCTAGCTCTTTAAGAGAGAGTCCAGGAGAATCCTTGTTAATGCCATCAACTGTGACTGCTGATACTTGCAAAAATGCAACAATGAACTCTATAGAAGCAGAGGAGCTGCTGGTACCTGAAGCCAAAAATGAAGAGACCAGTGTAGGAAGTTTGGGTCCAAGAAATAAAATGCCTTTGCAAGTGCTGACGAACCAATCTCCATCTATAAGTGACAACCACATCCATGGAAAACCAGAAAATCTGCCTAAACCCCCTTCAATGGAGGTGATTTCTCCATTAACTGACTGTGGTAATGCAGATCACACGGTCCCATTAAATACTGTTCAAGTAAACATTCTCACACCAGAAACAATAGAAGAATCAGTTACAAGTGAAGAGGTAGAGAACGGTCAACAACATGTATCTGGACAAATGCACATGGACATCTGTGAACAAATCAGTGTTGAACTATTTAAAAAGATTTATAAGGCTGAAGAGAAAAAGTTATCCGAGAGGAAAAACAGAACTCGTAACTCAGGACAGGTGGAGAAATACTGTTGTCTTGCCAAGTGGTTCACAGTTTTAGGATACTCGGATTACCTACTTTGCACGTGTGAGAAAAAAACCGAGCAGAGTCTTAAAAATGATAAATCGGGATTGGGTGTGACGAGCGTGACTGGACAAAAACTGGCATTGCCCGATGTTGATGACGTAGATGACATTGAGCTTGTGGAGGTTATCTCAGACTGTAACGATGTATCTAAAATTGCAAATACAATATCGGAGCAGTTGATGCATAATCTCCATGCAGATCCAAATTCTTTAAGAAAGAAGAAGAAACACTCCAGATCTGTAGTTGAGAGAAATCAAAAGACCCCTCCAAACCATTTTGCATCCGAGGTTGAAATAAATTCTGATCTGAGCAATGATGCATCACAGATGGACTTAACATCCTTGACCTCCCCATCTACGGACAACCCTAAACATTTTGATGAAGGTGGTAAAGAGACCACAACCACTGACTTTCAGAAGGAAAAGATAGTAAATCTGACGTTATATGGATCATCTGGAACAAACCACATTAGAGATATAACAAGTAGAAGTGCAAAGAGAAAGATTTTTGGATTTCAAGCTTCTGAAAAGAATTTCCCTCCAGAAACTATCAATATAAGAATGAGTTCTGTTTTAAATGATCACTCAAGCCTCAGTGGGAGACTGACTGCTAAACAGCGTATTTTGAAGTCTTGGAGGAACAGCCATGTGCTGACAAAGATGTTTACTGACCGTAGATCAGAAAAGGTGAAACGTGCACGAAGAATTGAATCTCAGAACGACACTGTAGGTAGCTCTGGGATGAAAACAAGTGCATTTTATGAAATTAGTTCCTTGCCATCACGTCAACAAGACATGCAAACAGGTGGATCACAGGCCAAACATAAAAGTACATTCTCAACTTGCCAACAGAAAAAGCTAGGTGACCAGTCAAAGACAATCAATGCAGACCCAACCAGAAGGAAACCAAATAAAAAGAAGTGCAAAAATATATCATTCTCTGATATCAGAATACAGAATGCAAGCAAGAGTAAATCCTGTGAGATGCTCCAGGCTGTCAAAACTAAGCATGAATCTCAAAGGAGTTTAGCATTGGATTTCAAAGTTCTCCCAGAATCTTTCAGCTTCACAGATGACAAAACTGGGAAGACAGTTGACCAGTCCACAAGCATGGTGTATGGTAAGTACTAGGTCAGTTTCGCAATATCTGCTTTCAGATATTCCATTTTTATTTTATGGTTTCTTAGAGTTTGTTCCACTTTTCTTTAGAAATGCCAAACCAAACCGTTAAAGCTGATCAACTGAAGAAAAATGCACTGAGGCATCAGGGTAAATATTTTTGTTTCCGCTTTTAGTCCAGTGTTTTAAATGAAATTGAATGTTTCCTCACTTCCTTCATTCTTTTAGGTGGCTGGTCCATCAGCCACAAGAAGAAAGGAGATCTTGGATCTGCCGTAGCTTCAGTTACCTCTGTGTCACCTGGTACATTTCAAGAATTCAAAAGAAGATATGAAGAGAAGAGGACATTGATTCCACTTGACAAAGTAAACACAATGGGATAGGCATTAGTCCTAGTCATTAGTCATTAAAATGTGATTTGTAATAATGCTATATATACAATATTTGAGTGAAGCATCTATCACTAGTTTCAGTTCAGGACTGTATATATGTATGACTTAGACCATAGTGGTCTCCAGTCATCAACAACAGGCTTGAAACTGATGAATTGCATTGATAATATTTATCTATGTACTTGTAAATACCATTACTGCTATAGTTTTTTTATATGTTGAACTGTGCTGCTGGATTTGTTGTTGTATGACACCAGTAGAAGTGCTGACTGTTTTTGTGGGGGTTTCCACAAAGCACAAGTGTAACCAGGTATCTTAAGCACAATGTAAACTTGTCCAATGAGGAAATAAGAAGCAGGACATTTCTACTGGACACATCCTCTGTGTATGGCTTAAGCTGTCTGGCTAACTTGGATACCCTGCTTTGTGGAATACATCTTAGAACTTAATCAGAACAAAACATTTGCGTTCAGACTGCTATGATAACTGGCATTTACTTAAAAATACTACAAAGTATGGCCTTCAGAGAGGACTCAATGTGCCTAATTGTGATCATTATTTGGTGCCTCTGCAGTAGTTGGGACTACTAAAATATAATTTTGCGTAATAAATGTTATGGTATTTTGTTGTTGTTGTTGTTCTTGTTCTTGTTCTTGTTATTGTTATTTTGTTATTATTATTATTATTATTAGTAGCAGTAGTAGTAGTAATTTATCATTATTAGTATCAATAATAATAATAATAATATTAGTTACTTGGAACATGCATTAACATAAAGATGGCCAACTTTGATGCTACACTCAGTAAGATTACTCAAAATTGTTACTTTGTTTTCTATTTCATCAGTATTAATAGTTGTATTCTATTATCATGATTTGGCTGTTAAGTAAGGACTACCTTTCATAATTTTGGGTAATCATTATTTGTGTGTCCCTTAACAGAATTAGAATATATATTCACAACATTATGTAGAATATAAGCATATGTGAAACTGTATGTTTGTAGTGTTGTTAATTTTTCGTTATACAATTCATATTAAAAAAATCAAGGTATAAAGACTTTGAATTCATGAAGATCAAAGAAATTGTGTATTCATTAACCAGATATGTGAGAAGCTGTAGATACCTTCCTGTCTCTGGCCCAAAGGAGGTGGTTTCAAGAGGAGTTAAACATGAAATCAGACAGTTAAATCAGTCATGTTAAGAGGAAAGAATGTAAAAATGACACGGTTATAATCTGCTGAAAGTGAAGCACTCTCCTTTGGCTGTGTGACCACACAGACAGAAATGCCCTTTTTTGTGCAAAAGTTGTCATCTAAATTATTTTATGCTTTGAAAATTACACTACATTTTTTGCTTTGGTGCAAATTAAATTGACAACAGGTGCACTGGACTGGCAATAGAAGGGAATGTGTCAGGTGGAGACCACAAACTTATACTTCCAGGCTTCATCTTTAGTTTTGTGACCTACCCATAGTACTGTGGTGGTCAGAACCACTGGTAGCCTATACTATGTAAGCTCCAAGCTAACTTACTTAAACTTAACTGTCTAATAAAACACGCTTGTTATAAAGTAGGACGAGTCTAGAGTCTTGGTTTGGAGAGAAGAGGCTCCAGCTTTATTCTTCCATGCAAGGTAAGAATTCAATATTAAATTATATGTTCCACGTGCCCCCAACAACTTGAGAATGAATTCCCAAAGGTCCTGGGCTTATATAGCCGTTTTTACATCTCTGTATTATTGCTTTTTATTCAAATATTCCTCAAATATAGTGAGGAAAATAAGTTTTTGAACACCCTGCAAATTTGCAAGTTCTCCCACTTAGGAATCATGGAGGGGTCTGAAATTTTCATCTTGGGTGCATGTTGTTGAGGATTTGCTTTAAGAAAACAGCTTTAAACATATAATCAATAGCTTTATTTAATCACCATTGCATTTGTAGTTTAGTTAAGGAGTGCATGGAGGCTTCAGTTGTATGTGTAAGATGAAGCTTCGCTTCTTGGTCAGTTGAATAAATAGTTAAGCATTTGATCATTAACTTGTGTGTTACATATATGCTTTGTGTTGTGCTCAGCGAGTTCAAAGGGTGAGGAATCCGCCCAGAACTACACGGGAGGAGCTGGTCAATGACCTGAAGAGAGCTTGCACCACTGTTTCCAAGGTTACTGTGGCTAATACACTAAGACATCATGGTTTAAAGTCATGCATGGCAAGGAAGGTTCCCCTGCTTAAATCAGCACACGTCCAGGCCCGTCTTAAGTTTGCCTATGACCATTTGGATGATCCAGAGGAGTCATAGGAGAAAGTGCTGTGGTCAATAAAATTTTTTGGTCTTAAATCCACTCACCGTGTTTGGAGGACGAAGAATGATGAGTATCATCCCAAAAACACCATCCCTACTGTGAAGAATGGGGGTAGAAGCATCATGTTTTGGGGTGTTTTTCTGCACATAGGACAGGATGACTGGGGCCATGTATTGCGAGATTTTGGGGAACAACCTCCTTCCCTCAGTTAGAACATTGAAGATGGATCGTGGCTGGGTCTTCCAACATGACAATGACCCAAAGCACACAGCCAGGATAACTAAGGAGTGGCTCCGTAAGAAGCATATCAAGGTTCTGGAGTGGCCTAGCCAGTCTCCAGACCTAAACCCTATAGAAAATCTTTGGAGGGAGCTTAAACTTCATGTTTCTCAGCAACAGCCCAGAAACCTGGCTCATCTGGAGAAGATCTATGTGGAGGAATGGGCCACAATCCCTGCTGCAGTGTGTGCAAACCTGGTGAAA
>BRDA01058325.1:0-14350 GCA_036984385.1 Crenuchus spilurus
GGTTGCTAGGCGACAGGACATACGTCAAGGTAAGGGCAGGGATAAATCTGAAGGCTAGACCGTCCGAATTCACAGCCGCTCACTTCCGGTCTTCGTGGCCTTCGAAGGACCCGGCCTACGTAGACTAGGGTCCTTTGAAGGATGCAGACCCTGAATTCAGACACACTCATAGATACAGATAACTTAGGTGGTTGAACAGACACAGATAGTGGTGTACTCGCTCATCCCTACTCTATATGTCTCCATCCAGCTTGTCTCTGCCATGAAACCCCCTCATTGAGAGATCAAAGTCCATAGCGGGCATGGTTATAATTAGGGTGCTGGTGCATGTGTGAAGAAAGCTTTTTTCCCATTGATGTACACAGCCCCATGCGCAGTGTGTGATCTGTGGCACTGCCACTGATTGGTTAAATGTCTAAATGTCATTCTCTCAGTTTCCCTTTTTTCTTTTAATCTAGAAACAGTTTTAGTAATGAAGTTTCCCATCCTTTGTCATCATGTCCATCCCTTTTTCATCCCTCATATTTCCCATTCACCTCCATGAACTCCAGTTCCCATCAGCTCTTGCCGCCCTTGTCTATCCCGTTTATTTCTTCATGGTTTCCATTTAATACCAAATTCCATTACCCAGAATCCCTTGTAGGACCCATGTAGTCACATGATCCCCGTATCAGCTATAACCTTTAATTTCCCTGTCATTAACTCTCCTATATAACCTCTCCCCTACTCTCATTGCTAAGTATTGTATCTTCGTAAGTCCACACTCAGCAGTATTCTCCTGTCTTGTCTGACCATTTTTCCAAATTTTTATCTATTTTGTCAGAGTTATAGTGTTTATTCTTCTACTTTCTTGGATTCTGTCCTTTGTCCTAGCCTAGCCTTAGCTCTAGCTTTAGCTCTTAGTAGGTTCTGGTTCTCTGTCTTAGTTTTATCTCCAGCCCATAGTGATTCTGTCCTTGTTCTGACCTATGCCTGTTGTTTGACTACTCTTGTGATATTCCCTTTGTCTGTGTTTTGACTGTATTGTTTTTTGAACATGGTATGTTTACTGGATTTTGGCTTTGGATTGTCTTTTCTCATTTAGTAAACCTCCTTTGTTTTAATCTGTCACTTCTCTGCTGCACACCCAGCCTGACATTAGCCATCTAGATTTATGAGATTTATGATCTCAATACATATGATGTACTAAGGTAGTCTGTGTTGTCTTAGGGAAGATCTGGAAATGATTGGATAGATGCTCTACATTTAAAAGATAGATTAATGGATTAATAATTGATGGATAGCAGTGATGCTATGAAAAATTAGCTTATTGAAAGAATGAGCATGCTTTGACAGAACCTACAAGACTATTTTAGGTGCCTATTGAGTTCTAGTATTTGTTAGCAGTGTTAGCCTCACAGCCAGCTGTCTTAAACTTAGAATACAGAAGAACTGACCACATTCTGCAAATATGATTAGTGTACGGTATCACAATCTCAACATGCAAGTACTCCCTGACTGCTATGAGTAATATTTAGATGCTGTATAATTTATACTGAATACTAGCTTAGTACTACATAGTACAGTTAACCTATGACCTGATAAAGGGGTCAACACCTGTAAAAATAAACCACCATTGTGTACTGATACCTCTAAAAGAATGTATTTATGCACAGTTGTGAAATACAGTGAAATTAAAGCAGTATGACCTGGCACATGCAGAGTTAGCTGATGTCCCGAAAGCCTGGATAAACCAGAGGGCACTGACTCACATAGCACAGCTGAGATGACTGGATTTATGAGCTATAGTCTTGGCTTACATGAAAAGCCACAACAAATACAAGACCACACTTGCATAAGAGAGCGAGAGCCAGGCAGATTGTGTGTATGTGTGTGTGTGTGTGTGTGTGTGTGTGGGGGGGGCTTGGGGGTGGGAGGTAGTCCTTCCTGAAGTGGGCTGGTCCCATTTACTCAGTTCCATCTACTTAAGACAGTTTGACAAATTTGTGCTCATGAGTACATTCAAATGATACCACATTATTTTCCCCCCAGTTTCAAGCTTGATATTTTTGATTTTTTCTATTTGGTCCAAAAGTATTCAGACAGCTTTCATGAGTGAATTCAACTACTTTAGATCACTGTGTACTGACTCAGGTGTACAAACACACTTTTTTTTGGTCACCTTTTCTTCCCTCGTTCCTCCCATTGACTTCCATTCATTTTCACATATTTATTAGTACTCTTATTGGTACTTGGTATCGGCAAGTACTTAAATGTAAGTACTTGTACTCGTACTCAGTTTTAAAAAAATGTGGTATCGGTGCATCCCTAGTTTGAACACATCTTCTCATTTATTTTTTTTTTTTTCCCTACATTTTAAATGAATACTGAAGTCATCCAGACTATGAGTGAAGACAATGAATCATGTAGTAAACTTAAAAGTGTTAAACAAACCAAAACATGTTTTAGATTTTACTTCAAAGTAGACACACAACTGATGTCTCAAACACATTAAGAGGCAAGAAATGCAAGTCATGAACTCTTGACAAGACACAGCTGTTAACTGAAAGCCATTCCAGGTGACTACCTCATAAAGCTGACTGAGAAAATGCCAAGAAAGCTGCCATCTAACCAAGAGGTGTCTACTGTGAAGAATGTCAAATATAAACATATTCTGGTTTAACACTTGTTTGTTTACTAAATAATTACATATGTGTTTATTCATAGTTTAGATGACTTTAGTATTAATCTACAATGCCAAACATTTTTACATCATGAAAAAACACTGAATGTCCAGCTTGTGTCCAAACTTTTAACTGGTACTGCAGAGGGATATAAAGCCCCCTAGCATTGAGTTGTGTAGCAGCAGACAGTGGTCTCTAGAGTGATGGAGGTGCATCTAATACTTTTGCGATGAGTTGCAGTGGAGTTTGTGATGTGAAACAAGTTCTACTTATCAGTATCTGATGCTGTCCTAGTTGAATGCAATCAACAGCAATCCTCACAATAATGTTCCATCTTTATGACATCTACTGTCATAAAGTCTTCCCAGAAGAATAGAGGTGGACAGAACTCTCTAGTAATGTCCTTGATGAAAAAAAAAAATGTTGGATTAGCAGGTGGACAAAATTAACTCTGTAATGATCTATCAATCTGTATCGATGCATCGACCCAAACAGCAAATGATGCAATGCATTGATGGGACACAAACATTGATGAATGCACATTTTTCATGCGTGTTTTTTAATGTTGTTCAAACATGACCTGCAGTCCTAACTGTGCGCTACGCTCCACCTAAGCTCCCAAGAAAACAAAGTTATACACACTGCCATTGGTTACAAATCATGGGTGTGGAAACAATAACAGACAGAAAGACAAGACCTTCGCCATTTGCAAAGAATGTAAGTGTGAACAAAGGTACTCAGGTAATACTACAAACTTGTCAGTTCACTTGAGAAGGTGACATGCTGTTGTTGAAGCTTATCTCTTAAACATGAGAGACACTCTCGCACCTGTTGACCATTTTTTTGTCCTCAGAAATGAAGCCTCACTTTCAAAACACTGATGAGTATTAGACTCACCATCTCCTATTTCATTTGCAAGCATATGGAGCTCTACAGTGTAGTGGAAAATGAAAAACAAGACCACTGAACATGCTCTTACAGCCACTCTGGCATCGATATGCAATTTACTATTGCAACTGAGAAAATTAGCATATCATTTTTTTTTTTTGTGTTAGTGTTTTGATGATTTTCAGATTTTTAGAGATGCAGTAGTGTTATAGATCATTTCACTTTATTTGTCTTGCATTTTTGGATATGTACGTAGTTCAGGCTACTGTATTTGCATTTTAAAAGTTCACACTGATAAAAATTGGTAATTTACTGTTACTACACAATGGTAGTGAACTGCTGCTATAGAGATTTGTAGTTAGACTCCTCTTTGTTTAGCCTTCCTCATTTTGCAATGTTAAATGTGCACAGATTTATTTACTGTGAAGTTATTTATTGCTTATGACTTCAGTATTTGACATTTAATAGTAAAATGTTCAAATGTTATTTTGTTTTGCATTTGTGAGTTCATAGATATGTGACAGATTGAAATTGTATTTAAACAAGAAATACTGAACCAAACTGAAGCAAATTTTGAGGAATCAAAAACGATCATATCATTGGCTAAGAAAATTGCTGTAGGATTGTATCATGATGCTGCTCGCCTACAAAGCAAGAAATGGACCAGCACCTCTCTACTTAATGGCAATGCTCAAGTCTCAAGTTGCACTTCGAAACCTTCAAGCTTCTAGTATGGCTCAACTTGACTCACCATCTTTCATGACACGTGAAAGACTAGCATCAAGACTCTTCTCTGTCCTGGCACTCAGGTGGTGGAACAAACTCCTACTGGTTGTTCTAACAGCAGAGTCGCTCACAGACTGAAGAGCTTCTCTTTGTGGAGCACTTAAGCAGCACTAGTTTAAACTCTTATTGTAATGCTGTAAAGCTCTTATATTGTGTATACTTGTGTGTCTTTCCTTCTTTCTAGGTATTAGTGATGGTTTAGTTCTAACTGTGTCTGAACTGAAGAGTAGTTTGGATTCTAACCTGTCTGTACTAGTTGAGATGATTCTCTTAATGGAAACAAAACACTTGTACATCACTCTGGATAAGAACATCTGCCAAATACTGTAAATGTAAAAATGTAAATGATGAATATTGCGAATTACACCCCTGCTAAATTCCAGTGAAGTCCCTAATTCTCCTTTTCTGGGTTTGATTTCATTCTGTTGTGTTAATTCATCTCCTGGTCTGCTTTACTGTAGATCACTCTTCTCCCATTGGATCTTTGGTCTTTTGTTTTACACTAAAAAATATGAATAGACTTGTGTTGAGTTTCTCTGCTGTTAGATGCTGGAACTTTTATTGGAGTGATTATCTGATTGTTAATCAAGTTTGGGTCTAGTACTTGTATCTATGTGAACATTATTCAGCCATCAACTGAAAGAAAGAAAGAAAGAAAGAGTGAGCATTGATGGCTGCCAAGAACAGATATAGGGCCAATTTCCTTCTCCTGTAGCTTGTCCCCATCTCCAGAAGGACATGTATTGCTCCCATCCAAACAGTACATCTGGGCTGCCTTAAAAGGTTTTGCCCCACTGAAGCATCTCTCTGCTCTGCTCTGGAGTGTGTGTGGCAGCTGTGATGGATGATCATCTGTCCTGGACTCTGAGGAGGTCAGAGAAACAGTGTGGTGAAGGAGCTTTCGCATAGACTTCTGTATGTGGGGCTGCTTTGACTGTTCATTCTGTGGTCATGAGTAAGTCATATATTATTATATTAATGTAAGTATTAACACAATATGACTATTTGCATGTGGAATAATATATACCGCTAGGCAATAAAATGCCAGCTGTGGTAAAAACTCCTTATATTAGATCATGGTCATTAATCCATGGCCTGTGGAGAAAGGCTCATGGAGGCTCATTTTACAGCTTCATAGTCCAGCACCAGGTGTAATGGTTTGGGTTCCACTCTTGTTCATAATGTCACACACATTGAGCCTTACCTTCACAAGCCAGAGATACATCACAGTCTGAAGTGGTGTCTTATCTGCAGTGGTTCAACCTGACAATGCTCCACCCAACGTGGCTCAATGGGGGAATCAAAGGAGGCTGTAGGGCTAAGGTTGCTACCAAACACTCAATAGTCACCTGAATAGGCCAGTATCTGGATGAGCTCTGGAATGGAGAGACGTTTTAGTGATGTAGTCATTCTGCATGACTGGACTATTTATGGTGGCTATTGACTTCTAGTGTTAATTACATTACTTTAGTCTTACTGCTCTGGTTGTAGCAACATTTGCACTCTGAATGTGCCTTGGCTGATCGAGTACACATGAGGTAAATGGAAAACTGGGGATGTGTGTGTGTGTGTGTGTGTGTATACAGTATAATGGCATTTCTGAGTCTTGGTCCCTCTCAGTAAAGCGTTTTTCTGATGTTTCCACGCTTGTTTGGACACTAAGGCCTTGGAATCTTCCTGTAATGCTGCTTTGTGACAGCTGCTGTATATCTGAGCATATTATGATATAACTTCTGTCGTGTATGTGATTGGACCGTACTGTGGTTAGTTGGAGCTGCTCCTGAGTCACTGGCGAGGTTTACAGGCTCAAGCGATGACATCAGAGAACAAACTGTGCTAACAACAGAGCCTGTTGCTAAGCAAAGAAGCTGCACTTGGCCTTGGGAGTCCAGCCCATCACCTTGGTAATGGTGGTCAGCGCTGAGAGTGTCCGCATCTGAGAGAAACGCCCTCTCGCTATCATCTCATCACCATTTCCTCAGCTTGGCTTGGAAAGAAAGGCTTAAGTCTTTTATAATTGCACTGGACAAATTAGGGGCTTTTGGACATCTTTTCTCAGCCAGTAAACTCGAGGCCACATCTGCATGAGAGTCGTAAAAGCCAACATATCAAATGCCTCACAACTCCGCTTAATAGCTGTTTCCGTCCAGTGAGTTAAGGCATGTGCTTTGGGTCCAAAAGTAAGAAAAAAAATCATGACTTCACTTACCGTACTGTACTGTTCCGTTTTAATTTATTATCAGCTTATGTGAAGACCTGCACTCTCAAGCTCCACTGTAGTTTTTGGATATTCCATCTACATTTGCCTGCAACTGCATGAGTAATACCTCTCAAGATAACTAAAAGCACATAGGTGTTAAGTTTGGTGAAGGCTACAGTAACAGTACATTGGTGGTGTTTGTTGATTCAGGTGTTAGGGAGAGCATGTCACTTCAGTGTCCTGGATAGTCTGTCTTTTGATTCACGGAAACAACGTGGCGGAGGCTTCATCCTTCCAGGCACGCACATGGACACCTCCCCCAGTCTGTGTAACATTCAGGATTATGTAATTACATGTCCACCTTTTTCAGTGCATGCAGCAAATTCAGTTACTGTGGCTGCTCTCCAGGGCATCTGGCATCCATTGTAGATAATGACGGGCAGATAAGACGGATGACAAATGGAGGGCATGCCTGAGTGAAACCCCAGCAGCCCCCGGAGGGAGCCAAGCCTGCTCCAAAGGGCCTCGCAACTGACCCAGAACTGAGGCCTGCATTAGAGAAAAGATCCCAGCCTAAAGTCTGATCAGTTTCTCCTGTAATAGTTAGCATGTGACCGTTAGCTTGAATAGCATGATGTTTTGCAATAGTATGTAGGTGACGTCTGAATGATTGACAATATTTTAAGGGAAAGAAGAGATTCAAGTGGTTTTGGTTGATTCACAACTTGAGTTTAGACTTATGAATCAGGAAATTTCAGTATAAGCAACTGATTTCTCTGAAAGTGCAGCCCTAATGTGTTAAACAAAAAAAATACTGCTATGGACCTGCACAGTCATTAATGATACCATGCCATGTTAGATCAATCTTACCCACTGCAATAAGGCTCGACAGCTCTATCTGCCTCAATATAGAAAAACCTTCAGTCTCAAGGACAGAACTGAAGCGAAGAGGCAACAGCTTGAAACAGTTTCATGGCATGTATTTGCATAGCAAATTACATTGCCTGCTAATCTAGCTTCAGTAATATTTCAAGACCACACTTTAAGTTTCTTGTGGCCAAGAATTAATATTAAAGATGCACTGACTGCAATTTTCTTGGCTTGCGGTTTTTAAATATATGACTGGCTGATTGCAATTTCTGTTCTTTCTAAAGAAAATGACAAAATACAAACATTTTTGTTCAACTTCTCTTTTTGATTTTTTAATATTTTAACATAAAAATGTAAATTAGATTATAGCAGAAACCTTTTCTTTTCACAAACCTCCAGATAAAATAATTTTTTTTTACATTTCCAAATGAAAGGGAGATTATTTAGTAGCAAGTAGCACTAAAACACAACTGAAATCGAACACTTCATCATCGTCATGTGTTAGCACTGGTCTCATAAAAAACACACAAGTGGCTGAGTTGTGTTCAAAGCTCTGTAAACACATGTATTCAGAACTGAATTCTGAATTAAAGTTAGTAAAAACACTCCACTGTTCATGGAATAGTCATTGATCAGTTGTCACAAGGCACTGGGTCAGGAGGAGATGGATGCGGTGGTGGTTCCTGAAACAAAAAACTCAACAAATACTGTGTCTGTGACTAGACTATGAAACAAGACAACTGAGACATAACATAACTATGAAGACAAAACTTGACTGTGTTGGCAATACAATGACTGACAATCACTGTTTGCTACAAAATAGCAAACAATCAAGACAGATGATGAGACTGCAGGGCTGTGCTGTGCATCACGTAACTGAGGGTGGAGACATGACATGAATGTTAACAAATGCACATGGCGACAGGACGGTAAATGACAAATGTAAACAAACTAACAACATGGACTGAGACGAGGCCCTTGTATGTCTGCCCACCGCTTCGGGAACATGTTCTCAAATGTGGAGGTCAAATTCTGTTGTGTGCATAGAGTTAAAAACGGAGAGCGAGCACTCCCTATCTTTCCTGTTTTCTGATGTTGTGATGTCATGGGGGATCCAAAATGGCCACCAAAACAGGAACAATGTCAACAAAGGACATGCATATCAATGCAAGACATGTCATCTTTAATACAAGATACTTGTAGGTCGACAGCTATACACAGATCTTCCTAAAACTCTGCACACTGGTTTAAAGACGTCAGCTTTATTAAATGAGTACAATAAAAGTGGGATAAAGCAGTGGAAGCCAGAAATCAGCAGCGAAGCTTATGGAGACTGTACAATGAGCAGACTGAGTGATTGTCATCATGTAGATTCTACAGAGTTTTTTTTTTATTTACCTATATTACAGGCCTGTAAGTCATGGTTGAATCATTTTGATAGAATAAGACTAGTGTAAAACATGCTAAAACAATATTCTGCAGGATCCAGACTAGAAGCAGGTGATGCATAGGCCATGAAAATCCATGATAGGGTGCCTCGTAGTCTTACAGTCGTACACCAACACTGTTCTGTCTTCTGCTGACCAAGCTGATAAATTTCCATTTATTGTAAACTCTATAAAAGACTATATATAGGCATAATATAAACCTACATAATAGTACTACTAGATGTCTTTGGTCTAACAAATGGATTTGTAAACAAGAACTGTGCTTTGTGCTTTTGTACACAAATGCCGAAGATGGGGTCAAAAATGTCAGCTGGTGGTTTTATTTTTTCTCTATAAAGTCAAGACAGCAAAGTGACTGTTTATTATAACTTTGGTGATACGTTTTTAATTTTCTTTCCTGCATAAATTGACTTAATTCTCAAAAAAAGTGATTATTTTAGGCTTACTTACCTATGGAAGGATATTCCAGACCCCTTTTGTGTTTATTTGTGCAGTTGTAACATGCACACGACTCTGGCATGCTATACTCCAAGGAGTTTTTGTCTTTAGTTTTGAACCAGCTCTCCCGTTTTGATGATGGTGGCGATTCCTCCATGGAATCACATGATCACGTGACCAGTGCTCGTTCTCTGTTTTTAATTTTATGGTTGTGGGCCATCACATTAGCAAAGTTGAATCTAAAAAAAATCACATCTTGGGCTGGTGCATTGGCCAGGTCTGTAGCCCAATAACACTTTACCTTTTGAAAGTAAGGTTTTATGTGCACTTTCCTTGATGGACAACCTACTCTCCAGGAATGTCTTCACCTTTTTACCAGTTGTCTGTTCGCATCCCTGCATTGTACTGAGCTATGGAATTACCATCATGATAGCATCCAGAAAGCCATGCTTCTACTCTGATAGTTGTACAGTGTTGCCTTTTGTAAGGGCAAACTCCATTCCTCCATCTGGCAGTAATATGGCAGACTGACATTTTGTTGGGAACATTATGACTGAGGCTCTTTCTTCACTGACAGAAATACTGTTAACTGTCAAAAAT
Source organism: Crenuchus spilurus (assembly GCA_036984385.1). Classification (NCBI taxonomy): domain Eukaryota; kingdom Metazoa; phylum Chordata; class Actinopteri; order Characiformes; family Crenuchidae; genus Crenuchus; species Crenuchus spilurus. Next base: position 9,894 of record BRDA01058325.1, read on the forward strand.
AACTTGTGTGCTTGGCAAAAGCACCACTTTCACAGCTGCTCATAGATGTAAGCTTAAAGGTTTTGATGTGAGGGGATTCAAAAGGCATTTTTATTCATTCTAATTCATTTCTTCTGTTTGCTATTGGAAAACTGATCAGGACTATGTTCACATTACCAGGCTGAAGGGACTCAAATCTGATCTTTTCATCTTTCCATCTTTTCAAATCAGATCTGAGTCACTTTCATATGTGGTCCTAGATCAGCTGCATATCAGATGTGTGGTCATGTGACATGAATGTGACTGGTCAGATCAGATTTCATGTGTTTCTTTGTAGGCATGTGTGTAGTGCTGAGCCACTGCTGGCTTCTCTCCTGTTTACACACAGATCTGTAAAAACAGCAAAAGTAAGCTGGCTGACTTTTATTCACCTTCTTCACCTGATCATGTAGAGTCCAGCACCTGTTTACTCTCCTCCTGAGCTAAACACCATCACACATCAGCTACTAACACATCTGTTGTACCAGTTTTACTACGATCTGACCCAAAGCCCCCCTCCTACCCATTGTCTTACACAAAGTCACACTACACAAACTTAAACCAGCACAACATCTAAAGCATCTAATCACAGACATTTACAGAAGCTTTAGAAAGTAAATATTATTATAATCTTACATTGTCATCCATTTTCTTTTCTATTAAGTGCAACAATCCTGCATCCAACCACTTCTGAAGTGTTACCACCGACTGTATGTTTGCAAACCTGGCAACCCAGTACAAATATAATTGTTTTTTTTTTGTTAGTTATGGAGGCAGCATGCATAAACGTATCAGTGTAAATATGTATGAGCATCAGCCAGAATGTTGCTGGTCCAATCCACAGGTAGGTCATTACTGAAGTACCCTTGAGCAAGGCACCTAACCCCCAACTGCTCCCTGGGCACCATGGATAGTGCTGCTCACCACTAGTGTGTGTGTGTGTGTGTGTGTGTGTGTGTGTGTGTGTGTGTGTGTGTGTGTGTGTGTCACTGCACAGATGGGTAAAATGCAGAATTCAAATTTCCCCTAATTCGGGACCAAAATAGTCAAATCTGATCAAAGCAAAAAGTCACATTTGATAAATGAGACTTGTAATGTAAACATAGTTAACTGGTTTATTTAGTGTTTAATTCTAATGTTAATTTCTTATGATGATTTATACTCCTAAACCATTTATTCTTGCTTGTGACATCTCCTTAACTCATTAAACTGTAGCCTGATTCAGTTATAAACTATAAGGCTTATAATTCTGTAACTATTATACAGTAAATGTTTGAAGGGTTCAGTAACAAATTGAGCTTCAGAAGATTTGTTTTCTTTCTCTCTTTGTACATCTGTTTTGTTTTTTTCCTTGGACCGTGGTGTAATCATGACTGTTTTTTTAACGAGTGAGGGCAGATCATGTCAGAGGTTCCCTCAGGGCTTTCAAAATAACGATGGCAACTCAATACAATGGCAAAAAGCAGAACGGCCCTTTGACAGAAATCAGTCTGCTTCCTTGTTTAGAGCCTCATGCCTTTGCTCAGCCTTTTCTTAGAACTCTGATTGTGTCTGACACCTCTAGGTCATAATCACAGCCTTATCTGATGGGAAATCTTTACAAGGAAAATCATTTGTTGTCAGTTGCTGAATCTACTTTTTCTGTTTCTGAAACAGACTCCAAAACAGCTTCATATTAAAGGTTGTGAAATGTATTGTACTGACCTGAAGGTGATCTGCACAGATTTTTCTCAAGTATTAGTTTCAATAAAACTCAGTAAAGCCTATAACCTATGTCATTAGGTTAACCAGTCAATAGATTTAGTGTAGAAATGATGTAAACTTACCAACAATGGTGGTGATAGGAACCAGACATCACAGCACAAATATGGCCATTTTATTCACTATGCAAAACTACTTATACATACAGATACATCTCAAACAATTAGAATATCATTGAAAAGTTCAATTATTTCAGTAATTCAATTCAAACTGATTGTGTAAACTTCACACTAGACCTCAAGCAGCTTGGATTGTGTGTCTCTCCTCTCTTCCTCCAGACTCTGAGTCCTTAATTTACAAAATAAATATAAAATGTACTTTCAGTGATAGTTTGGGGAGTCATGTCAACTGCTGGTGTTGCTCCACTGTGTTATATCAAGTCCAAACTCAGCACAGTGTCTAAAAGGACATTTTAGAGCACTTCATGCTTCCCTTTGCTGACAAGCTTTATGGAGATGTGGATTTCATTTATCCAGCAGGACCTGGCACCTGCCCACACTGCCAACAGTACCAACACCTGGTTTAATAACTGCAGTATCACTGTGCTGGGCAGTAAACTCACCTGAGCTAAACCCTACAGAGAGTCTATGAGCTACTGACAAGAGGAAGATGACAGACACCAGACCCAACAATGCAGACCGCTATCAAATCAACCTGGGCTTCCAAACCACCTCAACAGTGCCACAGGCATCTTTTTTAAGAATAAACAAGCATGTAAACAGTGATAAAATTTCACCACAAATATAATTTACACCTCTGTCCATAAAGGATAAGTAAGCTGCAAAAATGGCCTGTTCTCAAATCACTGTTTTTGTGGTGCCAGAAAAATTAGTGTATTTACATATATTTCCTTCAGCACCCACTCAAGCTGAATTAATAAGTGATTTTCCCCTGGACTGCTTTTTGAATGAGGGAGTATATGGGACAGCCATTCAACACATGTCATTTAAAGAATAGAGCTGCACTGTACTATAGACTTTGAATGTTCTAAGAAGTTCTATTGTGGTACCAGAAATTGCTCAGTTCTTTTTCAGTTTTGTAGTCTTGTTGGGCCAGACATGATCTCATACAGAGAACAAACCTTTGATGCTAGATTTGTGGTGAAATCTGCTGCAGAAAAAGGTACACCCCCTCTAAACCTCGCCCCCAGTTCCTCTAGTCTGGTAGAGTACAATTGATTTGTTCAGCTGTGCTAACTTATGTGTTAATTTCTGTGCTTCACCATCATTCCTGATTTCAAGCTTGGCTGTCATGATTGGTTGGACTGGCTTAGAAACTAGTTGCTCCCATTCTAATAAGTCTATGTTCCCTCCCATATTTTATCAAAGTATGTGATGTTAAATGGTAAGTTGCTTTTTGACTGAAAGAAAAAGGTACAGCACATGTACAACTTCTGTAAATGTCTCCTTTAAGGTCCACCACGGTCCGTTAGATCCAATAGTGTATCATTCTTTCAGGACAAAGGAGTAGATTAGTGTCTCTTCATAACTGAACTTTTTTAAACATTAAAATAAATGTAAAAGTCTGGAGTCCGGACAGAGAGAGTGGAGTTATTTTCTCTAAGTAAAGGTAATGAGGTTACACCCCACTGATGTATACGGGGAGCGGTAACAGTATTAACAGTATTTGTATTTGAGTACAGGATTAGGCTTCTCTACAAACAGACCTTCAATAGCATGCTCTGATTTAAAGCAAAGGTGAGGTGTCATATTAAATCAGGGCAGAGAGATGGTGCCTGGGGCATTGGAACACATATATAACCACACACACACACACACACACAGACACACACACACACACACATAGGTGGAAAGCATCCAAACAGCCTCCAGCGCAGCTTGGCATAAACCAGCCTGCAGAAAGGCAGCAATTACAATCAGAAAGGAATTATGGAAGAGATCAAGTGCAACAGAGCAAAACAAATGACAAAGCAAAGCAGGAAGTAAAGGCTAGTTTTGTCCTTAAAGCGATAGTTCAGTAAGAAAAGACAGATTTACCCAGTGTTACTGCCTTATGCCAAGTGTAGCTCTTTAGTTTTACACTGGAGCTACAAGGCTAATGGAGCTAACAAACACCTATAAACCATCACATACTGACCTCAAGCTGTCTTGTTTACTCAGTAGTCTCAAATAGACTGATTATGTGATTTCTGATACTATATGATATACTGTTATCTATAAACATGGACAAAATTCAAGTTTTTATAGATTACAGTATGGCATACGCAGTAGTTTAGAAACCAGAGCTATGAAAACCTTTGGATTTTCAATCCAAAGTCAAGTACGGTAGTTCTTCAATGTTTGTGAAACCTTTAGAAATTTCTAGAAACTATCCAATATTACGAGGCAGTCGTAATTGCTCTGGATAAGGGTGTCTGCTTAATGTGAATGTATTACATGTCTGTGAGTGTCAAAAGTTTGTGAAACTTTTAAGATCAGCAGACAATTTGAAGATTAATTTTTCAAGTTTGTGTTGTCATTCAATGTGGGAATTGATTTTGAATTGAAGGGAAAAATATGTTGTTTCAAAATTTCATGGCGTCAACAAATCCCAAAAAAGTTGGGACAAGGCCATTTTTACCATTGTGTGGCATCCCCCCTTTCTTCTTACAACACTCAACAGAAGTCTGGGGACAGAGGAGACCAGTTTCTCAAGTTTAGAAATAGGAATGCTCTCCC
>BRDA01058327.1:0-27045 GCA_036984385.1 Crenuchus spilurus
GTCCCCAGACGTCTGTTGAGTGTTGTAAGAAGAAGGGGGGATGCCACACAGTGGTAAAAATGACCTTGTCCCAACTTTTTTGGGGTTTGTTGATGCCATGAAATTTTGAAACAACATATTTTTCCCTTAAAATGATACATTCTCTCAGTTTAAACTTTTTTTAAAACAAAACAAAGTTTTTGTTCTATTCTGAATAAAATATTAGATGTTGGCACCTCCACATCATTGCATTCAGTTTTTATTCACAATTTGTTTAGTGTCCCAACTTTTTTGGAATCCGGTTTGTAGATTGTGTCGCAGATCATCTCGCACTAGAGGAGTCGCTAAAGGTTTCAGACTAAAAATCAAACATTTGAATATATTGGAGGGCCACTGGTCAGTCTGCCAGCATGATTGGAAGGTTTAGGATTAACTCTTGGCTGCGCTCACACTACCAGATTATTTGAGTGACAGTCACGTTTGATTCCCATCCCAACCAGGAAATCATCAGAATGAAAAATGTGTTGGAAGGTAAAATTGGGCTAAAAATTGTGTGCCAGGCTTTAGTGTGACTAGCTACAACCAATGAGATTGCACAAGGTGAGGAAAAAGCCAAAGGTGGAGTTTTACAACATTGTCTTGATCCATTTTCTTTTCTTTATATTTTGTGTATTTTCACTGCAAATTAGTACACAAGCAACTGGTATCACTCATTTACTGACATCCATTTTAGAAGGAAACAAAACCACATTGCATCAGTTCTTGCCAGTTTTCATGTCAAAACGTGTTTTTGGAGTACGGACAGACTCGTTACAGGTTTCTCCTAGTAAAATATCTTGTAAGTCACTTACACGTGTAATGTTCAAGCCAAAACCACTGAAAGATTCCTGATAAGACAAATAATGCAGTGTGAAAAGTACAACAACCTGATGTTTTAAAGTCATGTGTGGACCTGACATCATTGACAAAATGTTGTGGGGATGAGGCGCTGGTGGGGAGCACAACTGGCTTGAGTACGGGGGGGTTGAAGATTAATTAAATGATTAATTATTAATACATTATTAATACAATATTAGCAATAATAACTTATGAATAATCATTAATTACTATTAATAACAGTAACTACTATTAATAATAATAGTAAATTTCACTATTAATTTCAACATAATCAACTCATCCAAAGCTTCCAAAGACAGACACAGATTCAGACACCCAACATGTTAACAACTTACAGTGGCAGGTGAACACGGACTACTGGGCAAACGACAGTTTATATTCAGATGGACTGACAGTGAGGATGGCCAATCACATGTTAGCAAGAAATACAGAGCCAATTGTTGAGCTTGTGGGCGGTCTAAAGGGAAAGACCCTTTTCTAATTGGGTCTCTAAAGGCCGTTTTCTAATTGGTCCTAGTGCTCGACTCATCTCCATTTAATATAGCGTAACACTGTTTTTGGATGGAACAAAACTGCAGAGGACATATCTCCCCTGTCCCCATCCCTACTTTACATCCGGGCCTGGCATTAAAAAAGCTATAGATAAAGTTATATGTTTAAAGCAAATAAGACTGTTTCACTATCCACAACACACTCTTAGAAAAAGGTACTGGACCATCACTGGAACAGAACACTCAAGGGTACATCTTCAGTATCTTTACTCAGGGAATATAATTGTACCAGATTCTGTTGTAATGAATTCATTTTAAGCTGTATTACCTCCACTCAACTTGTCCTGACTCCAGACTTTTACATTATTTAACCAGTTAAAAAAGTTCAGTTATGAAAAGAAATAAATCTGCTCCATTCTAATGGAAAAATGAATGTAGTGAACCTTTAAGGTACATAATTGGGTGTTGAAGACCACACTGTACTTAAGAGTGCACTTACATTGTAATTTTGGGGAATGAAATGTCCATGTGCAGTACCTTTGTTTTCTGACAGGGCTTCATAAAAGAAAGTTTTAAAGTCTACTTCCTGGTTTGGATATTTGGTCAGTTTTTCAAGCAGAATGTTGAGCCCCTGCAAATGTCAAGAGGTGGCAACCAAAGTTCTTCTTTGGCATCATTCCAATGAACCCGTTTGGTTGCTTTACTTTCATGTTCATGCCTTTCAATGTGGAGAAGGACAGTAGAAAGAGTTGGTGTTGCTGGGCAGCCACAAGACTGTCAAAAACAATTATTTCTGCTCCACTGAAGTTTCTTTAAAGGTTCCACTAGAATAAAACCAGAATATTTGTCATTTTCTAATGACTAGTTACAATTTACTAAACAGACTTTAATCCATACAGTGACAGATAAAAATTGAATATTGTGGAAAAGTTTATTGATGGTCATATTTTATATTCATGTAAAGTGACATTTTCAAGCCTTTTTTATTTTATTGTTGATCAGTTTGGTTTATAACTCATGAAAATCAGAAAACCTGAATCTCAAATTATTACAATATTTCATTTTGATTTGAGCAATTTACTATTCAGAATATCAAAATTAAAGCATATAATAATAATAATAATAATAAACACAAACAGTATCACTTTACATGTAATGAATATAAAATATAGGACAGTTGACCTTTTTAATTTCAATTACGACAAATTTTTTCACAATATTCCAATTTTTGGAGATGCACTAGTAAGTGGGAATGGAATGTAGCTGTTAACTATCCAAATAGACTTTAACATGCTGAGAGAAATCAACCCTTTACATTCAAAGTTTATTTAAAACTATTTTTATTTCAAAAGTTGTTGAAAGCTCAACTTCGCCTTAATATGTATGCAGAAACAGAATGCAGGCGTTTGGCTTAACTTTGACATGTTGAGAGTAATGAATGTTTGAATCACTGATGCTGTGAACTAACTGGCAGTATATAATTGAGCCCTTAACCAACAGCCTAGTCAGACAAGAGGCGAAACAACTGGATGGCAATCAATACAGCACACACTGCAGTGTGAGGGGTCAGAGGTTTCATTAGGATTGCGTCACATGGCTGTGGAATACTCTACTAAAATACTCTTGGTTAAGCTCATCAGTGACCCAGGTTAGTCAAGCTCTCCACACTGGACAGAATAATCAATAGACTCGAGGGTGTCTAGACAGAGCTGACCACTGACTAGTAGACTCAGGGCTGAGCTTGAAGCTGATAGGTTCTGAGATCTGGTCTTTTGTTTGTTCAAAGAAAAATTAAGATGGAAGATGGTCTTCACAACTCTGGATGTTTACTTTTTTCCCCCCAAATTAGCCATAGAAAGTTGATTAAATTGTTCACACAGATCACAATTGTATATTTCTTCATATAAAAGTGTAAGTGTGTAAGCATGTGGTTTTTGAATAAATGCTTCAGCACGAACAAACGTTTGCCAAAATGTTTTGTTATTACTTTATTAATTATTATTATCATTATTATTATTATCATCATCATCATCATTATTCAAGTTTAGATGTAACAGACATCTTTGCCATCTTTGTTGAATGTTTTTGCATGTAAAAACCTACAACACAAAACGTTAAGGTGGCAGTTGAAGAAAACCAAAATAAAGAAATTCTAAACCATCATCTATGTACTTTAAATGCAGCAAGTGTAAAAACAATAACATTCTAAAAATAATAGTTAAAACATTTACATAGTTTTGCCTTCTGCCTTGACCAGGGCTAAACTGGCTTCCAGGCACAAACAAATACTCCTTTGTGTTTCAATGTTGGTAAAGCCTTAACCAAGGCCTTCAAAGAAAAAAAGGCACAATCTTATTCACTTATTACAATGCAGTACCTGTTCATAGTCATAGCATGCTAATAAAACAATCTTTCTTCCTTGGCAATAAACAGAATAACTGAAGTGCAAGCATTAACATAATTACAAATGAAAAGGTTTGGAAAAACAAAACAAAACAAAAAACAAACAAAAAAACAATTCTTACTTTATGTAATACCCAACTGTATAAATGCTCCAATGAAAAGCGACAGTTTATGGTTATTTCAGTTATTTTCCAAGAGGCTTTCGCAGTTAAGCAGCATCGTAAGGCTATAAGTGAGGATTTGTGAAATGCAGAGACATCCTTGAGACATAGAGTGTCTCTCTCTCTTTCTTTCTCTTTCTCTCTCCCTCCCCAGTTCATATAAATAATGTCTGCATGTAGCCAGGCAAAACCCAGCTTGCTGAGCCCACGGCCAAGAAAAGGTGGATAGGGGAAACATACAGTGGAACAAAACAGAGGGTACACACATTTCGAAGCTGCTAGCAAACAAAAAAACATGAGCTGCTGTGGACTATGTTATGCTAGACCTAGATGTTCCTTCTCTGAAAGGAATCTCATTAAAAACTAAACAGGAAAGTGAAATCACATGCAAGCTGGATCATCTAAGTTGCAACATCTTGTTTTGGTATTGGAGAATTGGAGATGTTCTCCAAATGCATAATCGTTTACATTTTAGGGCAAAAGTTTGATCAGTAAATATGATTTATTCTATATATTGTGATGCGAGTGTGAACCAAAGTGTAGCTCAGTACAACATTGTCATGTACTTCTCTCAGTACAGCACTGCCTTGTACTTCTCTAAGAAAAGCTTCATCAAAAGGCACCTAAACACCTGCACTTACTAAGTATCGACAATAGCTCTCCATCTTCCAGCATAAAGCAGAGTAATTGGCAGGTTTGTTTTGTCTGTTTCCTATAGGAAACCACATAAAGGTAATCCTTTTCTTTGTATTCTCCTAAGATGTGGAATTCAATAGAATTCATGAGGGTTAAAATACTTGGACGGGGGACTGAAGAGGTTCGTTCAAAACTCTAAGACACCAAAAGTAGCACATAAAGCCTTATAAGCTTCCCTTGAATTTGTTCAATGTCTGCAGACAAAAACAGGGAGATTAAAGTCCAACATCACACCATTCAGCTATAAAAAACAAGTACATGAATAAGGTGGCAAAACAAAGTCATGAAGAACAATGCTTGGAATGGATAGTGCCTTTGGTGGCCAAAGAAGAAAACATCTACTTTTGCTTAATCTTCCACCTTAAAAAAGAAGAGAAAGCAACATGTAAAAATATGGATGATTGTATCTCTCCTGTTCATTTGAAGAAAAAAAAACTAAATAGCAGGTGTTTGCTTCATTACCTTGTTTGCTACATTTGCAAATGTAAACTTTTTCAGAGCCAAGCTCAAGGCCCTTATTCAGATGCAAGTTCAATGTTGCATATTAACATATCAGGTAGAAAATACTTTGTACATTATATCAGGCACTGATAATATGATCATTCCTATTAACAACTTAGAAAAAAATATTTGTTTTATTCCTTCCCAAATTTCTAGAGTGATAATTAGCTTTGCATCCCGACAACTAAGGCAGCAACTAACATGTCTTGATGGAATTAGGTAACAACAGTAACCAAGCCCTACGCATTGGAGGGGAAATACATCACTGAAAAGCAACACTAAACCATAAGATATTTAGTATAATGTTAACCAGAGACAGAAAGACAGAAAACTAATGAGTCTTGCCTATTTTCGCCATATACATTCCCTGAGGATGTTTGTTTTGAGGACAAAAATCACTTATGCTGTTGCCATAGTGACAGAGGACTGGCACGTTTGCGCACTCTTTGCCACGCATGCAGAGTCCCACATCCTCGATTTGTTCAAAACCAGATAAGAGAACTTTCCAGAAGGCCGGGAACAGCCCAAACGTAACAAACAGAAATTCAGTTTGAGTAGATCAACCCAGTTAACTGAACTGCTTTGTCAAAATTATATGTCTGGGTTAAAGTACATAAACAAATCTATCTAAATTGATAAACTACTTGTACCATTTTCTTCAAAAGCAGTTCTTTAAAAAAGTGAAAACAGCCTAGAGCTTGCTGCGGCTGAACTCGGATAGAAATGCTTTGCAAATGAAATGCCCTACATTGACTGCAGAGGCACCAGGAACCATCTTGGCAAGTTTTGAGCAAAACAAATGGAAAATATTCTACGCATTCATTCGTACGTTTTTGTTTTCTTCTGCTGAGTCTCTTATTGGATTCCTTACATACTGATTGAGTTGTGCTAAAAGAGGTCTGCTGGATCGCAGGCTTCATTCGTCCATGGCCTTTGCGCTGGCGTCTGGAGCAGGCCGGTGGAGGCCTCGCTGGATGTGGGTGGTGAAGTCGTACTTATCGGTGCAGGCGTGCAGGCAGATGCTGCATTGGAAGGGCCCTCCATCACCATGGCAACTCATGTGCAGGGCATACATGACTTCGTCCAGGAAGACGATGCCACAGTGAGCACACTTGCTGGACAGGTCGTCCTGGGTGCTTTGATCCACTCTGTCTGGTTTGGCAGGCTGTGGTTGGGCAGCGTCCTCCTCTATGGCCTCTAATGGCCGGTCTCGCTCATTCTCTCTGTCTGCTAATGGTGAAGCCCGTTTCTCCAGCTGGGCCTTCTCCTTGGCCATATTGGTGCCATTGGGCACAGGGCTGGGTTTGGAATGCTTCATGGCCAGGTCAAGAGGGGTGTCGCTGTCCGGTCCAGAAGAAGAAGGAGGAGGCGGGGGAAAGTGAGGGGGCAGACCGAAGGCAGGGTAAGGCACAAAGCTTTGGCAAGTGTTGGGTAGGCTGGCCACGTGGCCGAGGTAATGGCCCGGGTTGCTTGGCACGGACATCTTGTACTTAGTCCAGAAGCGGAGCCAGTCGGCCTCGCTCTGCAGGTCACTGTGGATGAAAGGCAGGCTAAAGATGGGGTACTGATACTTCTCAATGGGGCTTCCAGGGGGTGAATAGCTGGCCTGCTTGGACGGACGCATGTACTTCTCGATGGGGCTGCCCCGTTCAGAGCCGCCCTTACTGTCCTGACCACCCTGTGAGCCCCCACTCAGCCCGTTGCCCTCAGGCCCTCCCTCTGCTGGACTCTTGTGCACATGCAGTGGCGGCATTCGCTTGTGTATTTCCAGCGTCTGGCTGAGCAGGAAGGCATGGGTGGAACGGGGGCTGGGGTGGCTCTTTGGCCCTGAGGGGCCATAGCACTCATACTTGCTCAGCTGGGCCTGGGCGGAGTCAGCACGAGGCAGCGGTCCATCAGCCACTGGCTCGTCTGGCCTACGTTCCAGCGGGCTGCCATTGAGATGCTCCTCACTGTTCACACGCTGCTGCTTGGAGCTCACTTGTTCGGACGGGAGGCTGTCTGGATTAAGTCGCTTCCGTGTGCGCCGGCGGATAATCTGTTCACCGTTGTTTTGCTTGATGATGTTCAGAGGCCTGGGGGTCTGGGAGACAAAGGAATGGGAGGTGGAGAAAAATGAAAAAGGGAGAGTTATTAAGACTGGACTACTCATTGATTAATCAGTAATTATCAATATCAGCTATGAAACTGACAAAATGTACAATCTTGGTTGATCTCCTGATCAAGCTAACTGGCTAATAACAAGCCTTTATAGGTGTGGTTGACTAAGCTGTTTGTGGTTAATGATAGTCAGCTAAGAGTGTAAATTGATGAGATACTGTGAAGACAGCATGAGGATAGTGCAATGCTCATGGTCTGACCTCCAGTACTGAAGCTCAAGATCATGCAGCTGGACTTGGTGTATAAGAAGGTTTAAGCAAGCATCCAACTGTCCATTACTTGCTGAGGTCAATGCACACTCAAAAACAAGGATCACACGCTACAGTAATTCACAGTAAAAGTGCTCATCAAGAACACATTCTTAAAACAAGCCTAAAAAGGACTGATTTACTGCAGGGTCATAATGCTTCACAACACTAGCCTTCAGGAAATGTGAGCTTATCTCAGCTTGTTAATTTCCTACCACACTTTGCAAGTTCCTCCAAATTCTGTTGCAAACTATATGTCCTTTCCGTGGCCATTTCCCTAAAGCTTGGAGGTGTGATTCACACAGCTACTCAGGCGACACGAGAGAACCCAACACGCCCCTTGTGTGAAGAGTGCTGAAGCTTGACTTCCATGAATTCGTACTACAAACGGTCCCTGGTCTAATGAGATCACAATGATTCATTTCTTCTGGGAATCCAAGGACACACTCCACTAATTAGGCTGGTTAGCATAATAATCGGTCATCAAAAGGCTATTAATTATTACTGCTTTGTTTCTGGTAGTTCTGCTGAGCTATGCAGGACCTCATATGGACACTTGCAATTTTTCTTTTCTACGAATAAACAAAAATTCAATTTTGGATCAAGCAGTCTGCACTACGATGTCATGTCCTATCAATGTGAAAAATGACAGCTTAAAAAACAACCTGTGCTTATGATGTTGGCCACACTCCTTAAAAAAAGATACTGAAGAGAAATGCCACAGGATTACTTCTGCTTCCCTAAAGAGCCTTTCATTGGTTCATTCATCATTATTTGTCTTTAAAGATCCATTTAAGATCATGACTGTGAACAACTATGATAGTAACAACAGCATGAAGATAAAGCTTGACTTTGCACTGTAATCACACAGCTGGACTTGGTGTAGGCAGGTTTAAGCAGACATCGAACTGTCCATTCCTGACTGAGAGGGGTCAATGCCTACTCAGCAGTCAAGATCACAGACTTAAAATTGCTTTATAGAAAACAGTCAACTATCAAGATATTCTCAGAATAACCTTAAAAATAACTGTGATTTACCGCATGGACATAATGCTACCTTTACAAGACTAGAGTTCAAACATTCAACCGTCCATTACTGGCTCCTTATATCCTTTCAATGGATCCATGACTATTCTGACGATCCTTTTCAAAGTTTCATCCTTTAAAGAACCATTTTTCTAAATGACATAAAGAACCTTTGAGGAAAAGTTGAACGAACCAGTGCAAAATGTCAAAATTATTGGTCCACTTCCACCACATACATTTATTGATAATTTAATGCCTACTGTTTATCCAGCTTAGTGAAGACAGGCCTCATTTCTGTTTTGATCTATTTTTATGCTGAAGTGGAAAATATTGTGGTTGTCTAGAACTACACAATTCTCAGCCGTAGTCATACAAGCAGAGGGAACAGAACGGCTTGTGCTTTCATTCATCACCATGGTCACAATATCTTGACTTGTCTTCAATCTATTCTACTGTCCTCATATCCTTTCATGCATCGAATGTGGGCAGCAAACTTCAGTCAGGTAACGTAGCCCATCTTGCTCTCCGCTCTGCTCTGCCTACAGCCTTGCTCTCTCTATAGAAATCTCCCACAATCCACTGGGAGCCACAGCTAATTGAGAGGGCAGAGGCAGGAGAAGGAGGTGAAACCATTTCTTTTTTTTCCCTTGCTCTCTCTCTATCTCTAGGGCTGTGGAGAGCAAATTTGCCACTAGAAGCAACGAGAATGCAAATAAAAGTGCTGTGATTTCCTCCTGCCTTGGTAGTTGGATAGCTGTGAGGAGTGAAAGCCGGCAGGGGACATTAAACTCACATGGCAGCTGGTTGCCTTTATTGCACTGTGATCTGTCGACATGCACCTTGGGCAAGAATAGGCAATAGGATGAGGTGGGGGTAAATGGAAAAGGGGAGAAGCTCAATGAGTGAAGATGATAGAGAGGAAGAACATATCATGTTGTCATCCCCGACGGGGTCCCCCCACACCTCAAACTTCAGGAAATTAGATTTATGCAGAAACACCAAAGCCTTCTCGACAATGTTTTTTGGCTCTGCACCATATGCTCAATGCACAAAGGGAGAAAGTGTATATTTCAGAGCAATGTTTGGCCGTTTGGGAATAAAGTGGAATCAGTTAAACAAATTTCATGCTGCTGCTTAAGTTCACTTAATGCCATGCGCTGGATGGTGTGAAAATGAAAGCTCCGTCTCTTTGGGAGCTGACAAGCCGTCTGTCCAAAACAGAAGAGCTGCCTGAAAAGCCAGACAAAAAGAAAGAGTGCCCTCTACTGCCAGACCAGTTCTGGCCCTCTGCATGCACACACACATACTCACACACTACTCTCTTCCAAGCTCATCTCTTAGCGTCTTACTATGTTTCTGTCTTTACCTTTGTCAGCTTAAATTGCATTTGGGTTTCCACTACGACATTTCTCAACAGCAAAATGAAGATGTAGTTCAGAGCTGTCTCATAAACTATACATGCAGCTGTTATTAGCAGTGACTGAATGTGAAGTGGAGCACTTCTCTCTCTGTGCTTCACTACATTTTTTGTTCTAAAAGCAATGATTATAGAGAATGAAAAGAACGGAAAATGAGAATTTGAAAAGATCTACATGTTCAATTTTACAGGCAAAATTCATAGCTTTGATTTAACATTTTCCCTGAAAAAAGGACCTTTTATTTTTTTAAAACCATAAAAAATTAAGTTTTTATTGTATTTTTTAAATAAGCTTGCCTGTGTTACAGCCTTGTTAAAATCTCACGTACACAGTCAAATCAAAAATCAAATTACATCCTATATGTATCCAGAATGTCAATTGTTTTTTCGTAAATTTGCTGTAAAATACTGCAATTTAAATCCTATAACTGTACACATGAAGAAACTGCATTAATTAAACATTTTGCACAAATATTTCAGAACTCAAATGTGCTGAGTAAGAATCCTTGAGTATATAAATTCTGGTAGAGTGTATATGTTATGTAAGAAAAAATTCCAAATAAGAAAACACTGAATATCGGAATCTTTGTGTAAAATGCGGATGTAAGTTTTAAGAAGAAATGTATTAAGACTGCTTGGTGAATACTGTTCCTAGCTAATATATATAAGATGTTTGTGTAAAACATTACTTAACACTTTAGAAATTGTTCTTACATTCATACTCTCTAAACTTTGTAGAGCTATATGATTCTTCTTTCTGTTTGCCTTGAGGCAACAGTCCACAGCCCTTGACTCTGCTGATAATAGATAAAACCAAGCCCACCTTCAGTCTCAAGTTTCTCTTTCCTCTGCAACCTTGAGCACCTCGCTGTGCTCCTCACGTCGCATTTCCTTTCAGTGCTCCTGCTGCACGTGCTCGCTTTCTACATTTCAAAACCCAGAGCTGCTCCCCTGCCTCCATACTTGTTTAAAGCCTCCTTGATTCTGCACCACAACTCGGAAGGCTTTCTGCAGGAAGCGCGGAAGCTTTTACGGTGTAAAGCGTGAAGCAGTGTGCGTGTGAGGTCATTCTTTGAATGTGAGGTGCATGAGGAGATAGCAATATATATGTGCTATTCCAGAGTGAACACATTATGCTTTCGAGGGTTATTCTCCCCCTTTTCTCTTTCTTCAGAGGTTCACAGAGTTCAGCAGCTGAGTGAAACTTTTCAGGCAATATTCAGCTTCTCAGGTCTGTGTCCCACATAATAAAAGGGCCGTGTCAATGAGTCTTGTGTGAAAAATGAGACAGAGGCTTTTCACTGAGTTTTATATTGGGCAGTGACACAGCACAGCACTGTGCGCATGTTGAGTCCTATTATTAGAAGATAAAATCTGAAAGACATTTATTGTTGCAATGTGTTCTAGCATGAGGAGCCCAGACCTCCATTTGGAGCCCACTACGGCATGGGTTTATGAGGTGCTATTATGAAATGATTTCGGTACGGCATATAAAAGTTTTTATTCAAAAGTATAAAAACACTACTGGAAACTCACTGCCAAGTCCGAGTAAAGGACCGAGGCTTTTAGTCCACGCTACTGTGGTATCAATGAAACAGTCAAGTTGATTAATTAGCCGTCCAAGTACCCCATGATGGGACATACTCTTGAAAAACTTTTCACTTGCCCTCCTTTCTTACTTCTTAACTCCAAAGATGAGCATGCCATCAACTATTGGGCAAGAGACATAACTTTTGGGATGATAACCATGACCACTGCACTGACCTTTTGAGAATTTAAGCTCATTAAACACTAAACCCATCAGTATAACAACCACAACTGCCATGTTAAAAACAATGCTAATTAGAACAGAGGTAGGTGGAATGCAAGCTTAGCTTGCAAGCTAATTGTTCAAAACTCAACAGAACAGGTTAAATTTAGCCTTTCAGTCACTACAGACATTTGACTTCACTCAGTCACTTTTGACTTTATCCTCCAACATGTGAGTAAAGTATGAATAAGGAGGAGTGGAACTGAATCCTCTGTTCCTTCTGTGTGGTGTGCAACTTGAGCTAGCAGTAGCATCTAGTGCTAACCAAGATTGAATAGAGCTAATGGGTATATCCCAATTGTGCTCTAAGCACAAATACTATAAGGTATATACTATGTGCTCATTTTAATAATAGACATTTTTTAAGTAAGTACTCGAACCGTTTTAGCATTTTTTACTAACAGGAAGTGTTGCTATGCCAGTAACTAATATCAAGCTAATTGACTACCCTACGTATTACTCTTACTCATTCATTTCCTGAAACACTAACAATTATCTTATCTAACCATTTATAAAATTGGGCTGAAGTCACATTTGTTCATCATTTCTGGACCGTCCCCATTTCTGTTATGCACTGCATTGTGGGAAAATATTGCCCATCAACACCATTTTGAATCATCCACAATTTCTGAATGTGCATTGAGGAATTTTGAGTACTCTAACACTTGTAACCATATCCCTACAACATACTCAAAAATGTGTCAATATTAGTTTTTAGTGGTTATAGGGACACACCCTATGTTGCTGTTGCTAGCTTCGCTAGCAGAATAACAGCTTCAAACAACTTCACACACTTTAGAAGTTAGCTTTATACGTGCACAAGGCAGAACTCTAAAATACAGTAGAGGCACAAGAAAAAATATACACTACAAGGCACCCAATTTATCCACTGCCTGTGGCAAGGCAAACTGTGAATACAGTATTTCCTAATCCTGGCCATAGAGCGCAAGTGGTGCAGACAGACAGTCAGATACGAGCGTCTGTGGTGGGCTGCTTCTCGGGCCTCGAGCCCACTCAAACCACCAGGTGGCACGGCCTCTGAAAGAGCGCCTTGTGGCCTGGGCTCTGCTCTGCTGTGCTGCCTCACTCTCGCCGACCACACCGAATCAGGCAGAGCCCTGTATCGGGGCCCCCGCCACCCAGACTCTAGGGCTGATAGCCCAGGGCCAGCACAGAGAAAGAAAGCCTCCCAGATCAAATGCTTCTCATATTAAGGGGAAAAAAAAGCTTCTTTTGGCTTAACCCAGTTCCAGAGCTTAAATGTATGAATATATAACTAGAGTAAATTCCAGCAGAAATGGACCCTGGAAACATGCACAATGCTTACCCTGTTTCAGCTGTGTAATTCCTCACATGTTGACAAATTTGTTTACCCGCCGTGTTTATCCAGACGCTGTTTCAAAGGATGCACAAGTACGCTTAAAGATTCCAGGCAAGTACAAGCAAGAAAGATGACACACACGCACCCATACACACACAAATTTGCTCGTTCGGATCAAATTGAAGTCGGGGAGTAGAAAACTGTAAAGCTATAAACCCAATCCAATTGTAAAGTCCTTTCATGATTGAGCCCAGAGACAAGCTGTGTCTATATAGGAGGAGTTTGTTTTTCTGTGATTGCATGAGCTCCACAGATTCTCATATAAAGCTATAAACTAAATAAAAAGAAAACTGCCCTGTGCGTCAACAAATATGTATCTATTCAATATACGTCTAAAATGAGGTTTTATCTATCTTTTAGAGTGTTGACATCATGCGTTTGGTGATAAGAAATGCCATCATTTCTCTCAGTGAGCTAGAAAAATCTCCTGGAGTGTAACACCTTCAGGCGGAGGTGAAAAGTGCGTTAGTGCAGCACAGGAAATGTGCAGAGGAGGTTAAGAGCATGCAAGTGTTTGTGAGAAGGTGTGAATCTGACAGGCTTTTAGACTGGCCATTGTGCCTGGACTCTAGGGTCAGGGTTGATTTGCTTGGAAAGTTAAGGCGCTGGCTGGGTGCAGGATTACTTCCAGAGGGCCATTAGCCACCCCATAGGCCAAAAGGCCAGAGCTTCTTCAGAGCTGCCACCAGGTTTCAGCCTAACAGCACGGAAGTGCAGTGGTCAGTCAGGAGTGGCTGTTCTACCACCTCTGTGTTTGGTTTGACTTTCGTTTTTTTTCTATAATTCGTAGGTGGGCTGGTGAGACATCTGCCCCCTTCCCGCCCCCTCGCTCGCCGAGCTGTTTTTCCAAGTTTCGCCCCCCTTACCGAGTGGAGCTTCTGATAGAGGCCACACGCGTTGCACACGTAGCCCCCGTTGGCGTTCTTCCTCCACAGCGAGGTCTTGGTGGTCAGACAGTTGGCACAGAAGACCCCTGATCCTCGCCGTCTCTGAAAACATAAAAAAAGAGAATTACAGTCTGAGTGAGAGACTGTGGGCTGCTCAAAAACTTGAATAGAGGGATAAGGAAAAGAGGGAGACTTAATGTGATAGATAAACTGAGACTGAGAGAGGTACAGAGAGTGAGAGCGGGAAAGAGATGTCATGGAGGTTATAGCAGCTAAGCATTGTAGCCTGATGGGGAGAGACATGCGCTGTCCAATCTGAAGGTCAGGTTATAGCGTGATTAGCAGAACCCAACTGATTCTCACACTAATTAACCTTCCGCTGATTTATGGGAATTGTAAGATACCACTGAGTCAATGGCAACAACACCGACTTCCCCTAGTCGCCTCAGCCTGGGTCAACAGCACAGCACTGACATGCCTCAGGCTCCTCTGGTACCAAAACACTCTCAACTTCTCAGCTGGAGAACAACATCAAAAACTTATTTACCACTTACCACCAACTCAAAGTCTCTACAGTAGAGCAGCAAATAGAAAATCTCTTCAACGGAAGACCGAAGACCTTCAGATTTATCATGACCTTACTATATATGGTCACTTTCAATATACTCTTCGTTTCCCTTAAGCCTAACTCGAGAAATCCACTGACCCATAAAAAGAGATGGGCACATGAATCATATGCCGAGTTCTGGTTTTATCAGTGACAGAAACTACAAAAGTAAATCCCGTGAGTCCAGGGCGAGTCAGTCAGGGCAGCATGTGAGAATTATCCAGATTATGGTCCCTGTAAAACTCATTTGGCCTTATACAATGTGTGCGATTTATTTAACTTCAGACGGCTTGTGTAGGGAGTAGGTTCCCCCTGCCAGAAAAATACAATGCTCCTAATTGTGCTCTGATACATTTCGAATGGAAAGCTTTCTGCAGACATAATTTTGGCGCGGAGGCCGGAGAGCTTTCTTGGCAGAGAAAGGGCACTTGATTCATCGGGTGTTTCACAATGTATCAGTAAAAAGTTCTGGGGAGCAGCCAGTTCCCTATAGGGTAATTTTTCCATCCAGATGCGAGCGCTATCGGAGGGCCCCCGCGTCAGCTAAACTAATTATGATCTTGCATTCGCTGATGCCTGCTCACTCTAACGCTCGACATCCGCCATTAATCACAGATACACGCAAAGTGAAAAGAAATGAAAGGGATTGAAGGATGGTAGCCCGTGTGGCCATAAAGCCTCCAAATGACGGCAATAATTTAATGGGATGGAGAAATGTTTTTAGTGGAGCTATCAGCAAGTGCAAAGCTGCCACGACAATCGCCCTTTTCAAGCGAGGCGCAGCAGTCCCACATTGACTGACCGCTCATGTTTCGGGCCAGAGGCTATTCTAAACCCCCTGCCTGCTCCATAGGGGCTCATCTCTGGAGTCCAAGTACAGACACACACATTCTCCTTCTCAGGATTATCAGCTTGTCATCAGCTCCTTGACGGTCTTGCTAGACACAAGCTCCAAACAAATGCACTTTTTTTCTTTTTTTGTGTGGTTTTTCTTGGGAAGTCTCAAAATAGCTCACAATCAGAACTGGAATATTTTCTGTGTGAAGTATGAGATGTACAAGCAAGTGGTAAAATCCAATGATAAATATGTTAAAATACAAAATATGGAATTAAAAATGCAAATAATATAAAGGACGGCTTTATCTTGCACCTGTGTGCAAGTGTTCAATATCCAAACGCTCACTCTTAAATCCACAATCCTCCACTAGCCAATTAGATTAAAATCAAATTACGGCTAATTTACGTCCAATTCAATGCTTTCTTACAACCCTAAAGCGAGAATGTATATATTTTCCCATCTCAGTGGGGTTTTTAGAGAGCCACATGCTAGGCCTGACAGGCACGCCATGATTGATTGATTTATTCTTTCCTATCCTGTTCTAGCATTACTACGCAAACAGAGTGTCCGTCATCAGCTCAGCGGAGTTTTCTCTCCAGCCCTGTGGCCTGCCGAGCCAAATCACTCACACGTGTTCTCCCTGTGCCCTGCCTCTACTGCCTGCATTAGCACCGCTACTGAGAGCAGGTCTGATGTATTCAGCTCTATTTGTCTCACTGCTCTCGCTGTTCATTTGTCAAAGCACCCTAAACCAGGTACTGTTTAGCTGCAGCAGAAAACCAGGCCCAAAAGTGCCAAGACAAACAAAATCAAACAACCGCCCCCTCCTAAAGCAAATCCATACTCAACGCCTAACAAGTCACTGGACTCTCCACATGGCTGCATTGTAATCGACCCACGTTTCCCCCACAAACATGTTTTCTTACACTTGATATTGGCCAGGTAGGTGCGTTTGCTTCCAGTTTCCAGTGTGCACTTGAATCTGCTAGCAAACACTAGGCCAGGAAAATGAATGACCTGCATTCAAAAGCCAGCAAGCACTGAATTTATTCATTTTTTAACCTTCATGAATAATCAATGATCAACACTGAGTTAGCAATATTACAGACATATCACAACAACACAGATATGAGAAGACAACTGTCTGCAAACATTAAATGAGTGTCATTTCATAACGTGGCAATGCAATTCATCTAGTGATACTGTGGATTAATAATGTATATTAGTGAAAAAAGTGAACAGAGTAAGGTGAATTAAACCACTTTTCAAAGTCTTAAACAGTACAAAGTTTATTCTACAGGCACAGAGACCAAGAACAGAGGTTTCAAACAACTACATCAGACACATGCACCATTACATTTCTAATAGACATATAGACAGATAATCTGATAAGACTGCAGCCGTAGTAGCAAGACATAAAACTGCACTTTCCACTGTCATATCAAAACCTAAAAAATGTTAACTTTACAGAAAAAAAACCCTTCTTTATTTTTACTGGAAGCACTTCTATTGGTCCACTAATAATAAATATTTAACAGTGTAAAGTAATGCTGACATTTTTACATGAAAAAAAGGTTTTGGTCTCATTATACATAATATGAGAAAATATGAAAAAAAAATACATATATTAGCATATTTATCATACACTCTTACAAAAATAACCAAAGAACCCTTCTTGTGGACAAAGGGTTAATTCCATGGTGAAAAAAGTCCTTCACATTAATGAGGGATGTGTTGTAGATGTGTTGCAGAACCTTTTTTTAAATGGTTTTATATATAGCCCCCAAAGGGTTCTGCTATCGTTATGATGTCAAGCTTGTAATATTAGAGAAACCATTTTTAGGTGCTGTACAGAACCATTTTCTGTGGCTGTATAGAACCATTTACAGCACATTCCTCATCAATCTAAAGAACTCTTTCAACATACAGGGTTCTTTGAGTGTTCATCGTTCTATATAGACTCATTTTCTTTACTAAAGAACCCTTGAAGAACCATCTCTTTTAAGAGTGTATAACAATTTACACTTACATGAGAGCAGATACTGCACTTAATGGTATGGAGGTAGATTATTTCACTATGACTAGAACAAGCACAGTCCAAATTGCCTGGCAAAGTGTCTTAAGAGTAGCAGATTGATATACTGCAGTGTGTATACATAGACGAATACAGTGGTCTGTACACTGTGTTCAGTTATAGCGGACTTGGGCACTACTGAGTATCAGAGAATTTTAAATGGCAAATAAAACTGACAAAAGTTATGATTATTTTCTATACATAATAATATATATTTAACATTTTTGGCTGTGGGGTAGCATACTCTGTACAACTACACATTCAGAAGGTGCATAAAGGTGTTGCCCAGTAATAGATTCTCAAAACAGACCTAATTTACATGCCTTCGCAGTCAGTAGTGTGCTGTGCAAGTTGTTGAACTCAGGCATGTGTAAAGTAGGGACCTTGGGCAGTTAGAGGGCAGTAAGAGCTGGAAACATGATGGGAGTTGTGTGTATGTGTACAAGGGAAGAGGTGTTGGGGGGTGTTTGGAGGGGGTTTGATCCAGCAAGTTCAAGTGTCAATTACACAGGAAAGCACAGAAATAGCCTCCCTCCTGTCCAATGGCTCATAATCCCAGACTTCCTTTTCAATTATCAACTAGTCTGCTCTGCCATCTGTAAAAACGAACGTGCGCAAGGCCTTGCCAGGTTTTGCTCGCCGTTCTCCTGGCTAGCCGCAGCTGCTCTCCAAAGGAAAAAGAGGGGAGGAGGAAAGAGAGAAAGCCCTGATTGTCTTTGTTTTCCCTAAGTGCTCGGCCATTTTTCTCGCCTGCCACGTCGGCCGCTCGGCGGGGTGATGTATTGTTTTTTCACGCGCAGAGAGAGGGGGCCGCCGAGCGCCTGGGTCCCGTTCCTTTCCTGACCTGCTTCACTTCATCACTGCATCTGCTACTCACGCCGTTACTGCTGCACGGGATCCATCATTGGCTTCCCCCGGTGCCATGTATTATCCTGCACGCTACACCAACCGCTGCCCACACACGAGCCCCCCCTTCCACATAAGTCAGCAGTGTAAAAGTGCATCCATGCATAAGAGGGCACTGAGTCTAAAAGTGGCAGTTCAGCTGCATTGATACTGGAAAGTTAAAAGTGATTACAATTCATTAATTAATATTTAACAATATTAATTGTTTTGCAATTAATATTTAAACATATATTTGGCCAAAACTGGAGGATAAATATAATCATAAAAAAAATTTTATAATAATGAATAAATGCATGAGCTCTGTATGTTATTGCTTGTATTTCACTGAGAAAATTATTATTTCCTGTATTCTGTAAATCTAAAAGAATTCTGAATTCGGAAAATCACGTATTCTGTATTTGAAAACAAATCTAAATCAATTCTTAATTCTAAAAGAAAAAAAATAAAATAAATACAAGTGTTTTCACTATATATTGCACTACTAGGTAAACTGTTTCGTCCTCCTCACATTTGTGTATTCAGTATATTTTTATTCAAACCAAAGAATTCTGAAATCATATCAAATGCATTATTTAACGAGGTACTAAGTCAATTTTGAATAGAATTGTTCTGAGGTCTGTGATTTAGACCCATAATAAACACGCAGTTTATCGCAGCCATAATAAACCCCCGAGTCGCTCCGTTCTTTGTTCCATTCATAAAGCATCCTGCCACCGCCAAGGCTGAAAACTTGTGTGAAATGTTGGGGGGAGTGTAATTATGGGCCGTGTTCTGTATTTTCAGGGGTAATTTGCTTGCACACAGCGAGCAGTAAAGCAGTACACAGGCATAGTGTGTGTTATAGGCACTTATTTCAGGCAAATATCACGCAGACTCCTTCACATTTGCACTGCGACCTGTGATGAATGGCCTCGCTGCTCTTTGGCGCTTTCTGTGGGTGTAGCCTGGTGCATTCTGTTTGTACGTGATTGATTATTAATGCCTTGCTCCAGGTGCTCTAGGGAGCCTGGCTGATTTGGCCCTCGTGAAAGGAATCTGAAGTAATTAGATCCGGGACCTAATTACATCTATTTATTTAACGAACCTGTTTTCATGTTCCGGTAAAATCCCTCCACCACTCCCAGGTGAGAGAGGTGAGAGACTGCCATCACACCTCTCTCCGACAAATCAATCACGCAATTCCACTTCTACAATGAGCAAATTAAAGAGCTTCTTCTATCGGGGAGACCACTGGCTGACCGCTCACTTCTATTGAACTATATGAACAGTTTGTGAACGAAGTGAAGTGAAGACATTTCATATTAATGGCACTACAGAAACTTTCTGACATCGATTTGACAGGCTTGTTCCATGGTCAGCTGCAAAGAGCTGAACTGCATGATTGCATGTCTGAGTTATTATGCATTCTGATAACAGGGAGAAATGATTCACCATGAGGATGCTCTTGAACCGACACTAATCAAGAACGGAAGATCTGAAAATAAATAAATCACAACCCTTTCAACATGCTCTCCATGGATAGGAGTAATAGCAAGGTTTGAAAGGAGTGCTTTATACACACAAAGCCACTGAAATCAAATTAAATTTAATTCACTTAGGCAATCCACAGGCCCTCTTATATTAAATAAACAATTATTTAATCAGCTGCAGGGAAATTAGCCGAACCCCTACTGACAATTTCAATCTCCGAAAATTCAGCGTCAACATTTTGTGGCTCAGGCAGCACCACCTCAATGCCGACGGCAAACATCTGGTTACAATTCTAGACATATCGAACCATCAAGTCCTACTTCATGATGAGGTTATCCTAGGTTTACGCAAATCTGATGTCTCGTGCTAAATTGCAGCCCTAATTGCATAATTCGGCTGCAGTTTAATAAATAATTTGACTGTATTCCTCAAGGATTTATTCCATCTACAATCTTAAGAGGCAAACTTGGGAGGTCATATCTCAGTGTAATAAGAGGCCAACATTTCAAATCCACTTGTGCTGCTCTCCAATTTGCTCCTGACACACTTCATGGCAGAATGAGCCTGCGTTATTAAAAAAGGAAGCAAGCAGTGGCACTCTTCAGGAGTTTTAGGTGGAACAATGTCAAAGTATTTATAGCAAGATCACAAGAGCGCACACACTTAATCTTTAAAATAAAACCAGGCCATCCCTAGCAGTGCTTCCTTACAGTTATCTCGAAGACGTTTTACCACAATCACTGGGCATTGCAACTATTCATGAACGAACGGGTACTCGGCGCTAATACAGACAACCTAATGGTAAAAAGTCAGCCCCAAGGAAAGCGACACAATCATGTCTTTCCTCTGACCTGGCCCAGCTGGCCAGCTCTCTCGGCCATGGGTCAATCATCCTAACTGTGAAGCACAGTGGGGAAAGACCCCTGAAGAGAGAATTCTTTACTGAAGTCATCTTTAACCTTTTTCCCACTCTGACATCAGCACATCAGTGAAATCAGAGGATTAGATCAAAGATAAGCAGCATTCCTTTAGAGCTGTATGAAACAGAGGTCTAAATGCATGAATGGAGCTTCCATTGTACCGCACACAAGCACAAATGAACAAGACAGACAGGAAGTGTGACGCTTGGCCACCGATACCTCAAATACTAATTACATCAATAGAGACTCGTACAGAATTTGAAGAGCCAAGTAAAAATAGAACAATGCTTAATAGAAAAGTCTTGAACTGAGTAAAAACTCAAAAGGTGCTTTCTTTCTTCACCCACTGTTATCAATCCCATATGGGAAAGTCAAGAACGGACTAAAGAATATATCAGAGAAAGGTGTCTTTCTTCTTCCACTATTAGATAAAGGCTTAATATGTATTCCGGAAAAAATCCATTTCAGGGTCCGAACAATGCTCCAGTCTCTCCTTATCCATGTGAAGGCATTATGCCTACGAAACCGTATCAATGAACTCAGTGTCCCCTATCTAAAGCTTCCTGAGATATATAGTATCTGCTTACATTCTGTGGCTTCGAGGGCACATCCTGTCTGAGTGACAAGAAAAGGAAGTCCGCTTACACAACAGCCGGTTCCTAAACGTGTCAGCTGTCGCACTGCTAACTGATAACCAGCTCCTCCCAGCCTTCACATCTGCCAATCGCTGTTTGTTGGGCAAACTGGCACGGATGTCAGGACGTGGGAGAGAGCCACCTGAGACAATAGCTGCAGAGTGTACCATGGGCTATGAGGAACCTGACCATGACATCACCACCAAAAGACCTTCTCAAATGACAGAACATACAGTGATGGGCAGGGACCACAAGGAGTCGGCTCAAGAACCTAGATCGTTTCACTGTACTGCTTTAGAATACACTTATTCATTAAAATTGAGATTTTTTTCCATCGTCAATAAACTATATCTTGCCAAATTCTGATAACGTGAAGCAAGTACAATATTTAGATTAATTAATTATTGGTTCATAATTTAATTCAAAAAGGTAAATCATAAACCAACAGTAAAACATAAACTTTAAATGTGCCATTACGTGAATTGATTTTTTAACAACACACAATAAACCATGATATTTATTATTTCTGACATCTGCCAAGTTAAAACAGACAAGAATAAGCAAATATTTTGGAAATACTTCAAAATTAAGTAAGCATTAAACACTGTCTCCTGTGCTGCATTAAATCCAAAATATACCAGACTAATTATGTTCTTGTTTTAATATTAAATGCCATTTGGAAGTGTTTTTAAATACTAACAATACCCACGACATGCCCAGAAAAATAATTATGACATATTGTGATATAATTTATCATAATAATGATAAAAAACATCAACTGCATTTTTATTAATATTTGGCAGTACACAATTCCTTTTAGTTTGATCAAGCCTCAGTCACATGCTTGTTTTCCCAGGATAGTGTCACTGTCATTGGCCATCCATCTAGCACAAATCATACTGTAATTGTTTAATATTCGTGACCTCCTAACCTGTGGGAAACAGCGAAACTGAGGCATTGTTAAATGCTTCTGTAAAATATATGAGGATACAGGAACGGCCATGAGGTAAACTCTGGCACACTTTGCCTTAATAGCCTGTGTTGTAACACAGTGTGGAAAGAAGGACATGGAAACCTCAATTCACCTTGCCCTGGAGGAGAAACACAAAGGCCACAACACACAAACATGTATGCATGTGTGAGCTCTTGTTTCCATCTCTTTGTGAGGACCAGTGGCCTCATAATGGTAGGAATATTGGAGAAATCTGTTGAAATGGGGATCGCCACAAGGAAATGTGCCGATTCTTACCACAAGATCTACCTTATTTTGGAAAAACTGAAAGAGCACAATGGCTGATTATTAACTGAGGTTAGGGTTACAAATGGGTGTAAGACCGTTCAGCTATAGTGATTCAAAAGAATGTCCCCACAAAAATAGCAGTACCAAGACTGTGTGTGTAAAGAGGAGTTTAGGATCACTATATATTATACAGTACTTCAGCCCCTGAGCTTAACCCCCCATATCACAAAACTCTACTGTAAACATCTCAGTAAAATGTATGTACATTATAAAGATGCATATTTTAAGTTAACGTGAGCTGGGCAGTTACATAGCTTTTATTTATATATTTATTTTAATTTTTTTATATTTGACCAATACCTGAACTTCAGACAATATTTATACTCAAGTACTAGTGCATCTTCAAAAATTACAACAGCCTGAAAAAGTTCATTTGTGTTCATAATTTAATTAAAAAAGGTCATTTATTTTATATTAGTTACACATATTTTAAGCCATATTTCTTTTAATGCTGATACTGTTTGAACAGTAATTTACTCCAACTCTAAACTAAATATTGTAATCATTTTTTCCCATGAGCTACAGTATCAGTCACACTAATCAACAGAAAAAATGGAAAAAAGGCTTGAAATCTCACTTTACATAATGAATACAAGACAGTTTACCTTTGGGACATAAATTATAAACAAAAATGAACTTTTTCACTACGTTAATTTGAGATTCTGCTGGTCCAGCTGTGGATATTTCTTCCTTTTGAGTTTTAGCATTACGACCAAAATGATACAGAATCAGGACAAAATTAGCACTTCAACAATTCAACAATCAGATTATATAGTCTTGTGAAAAAGTTTGGGAACCCCAGGTTAAACAAAGCTTTATTTATTCTCCAAGTGAAAATTAAGTTCACATCCTGTATAGAGAACATGCTTTTAAATGCAAAGTTTGCTGAATTTCACACATTTATGTTTTATTTTTTCCCCCAACGTGATAAACTCGACACAAAACCTGTACAGGAAACCAAGGCAGTTTAAACATTTGCATTAGACTGAAGGCTGATGAACATAATTTATTTTAATGTAATAATATTAATATTAATAATAATAATAATACTTTTACTAGATTATTCATATGCTATAAGTCACATTTGATTTAGTTCTTCTAAATCACCATTCTCTACTTTCTTAACACAGTGAATTACCCCAGGTGGCAACTGTAAAGCCAGTGTTAGAAAAAAAAAACACCAGGTGCAGAAACCTTAATGTTTACTGCTCAGCAGTGCTCTGTAAGCAGAAGGGAGGCAAGCTTTGTGTGGGATGAGATGGCAGTGACACCATTTTGCCCTCATCAGCATGGCCCTATCTTGCCATGACAGTACACACGTCCAGATCAGGGGCTACGAGTAGGTGGCAGGAGGGCAAGATAACACCCCCAAAAAATAAATAAAATACACACACAGACGTAAGCCCACACAAGGCAGAGATCAGAGGCCAAGGCCGTGAGCCAAGGCTGATAAAGAGCATCCTGAGAAGCCAAACATGTCTGAGGTCCAGGGGCCAACGGACACGTCTTGATGAAATCTATACCATTTCTTGACTGCTTCAACAATATGGCCAGACATCTATGCTGATGCCCACACTGATAGTTCAAAAAGAAGAGTGCTACCTCAGCAGCCAGGGAAAGTTCAGCCAGGCAAAATGAATAATGTTGGCATTTCAACACACTGTTAGTTTGAAGTAAGAAATGTGGATTTATAATCAAATGCTCAGCCATTCCAGGTGTCAGTATTAGCATAAAGTAATCAATATTTTTGTGTTGATCACGTCCTATCTTGGGATAAAATATATTACATCAAAAAAGAGCCGTCACTGTTTATTAAGCATGATCATTTGCATTGGAAAATTACCTACAATACAGCCTGAAGGATAGCTTCATCTCTCCAGTGCTGATTTTCTAAGATCACAAAACATTTGTTCCCTCTCTGTGAAGAAGCAAATATGTATTCATTAACTGTTACACAGTCAGAATGCACATCCCTGAAAGGTACACCTCTGATCCTTCAAAAGTTGCTGCAGGTATTTGTTCCAGTTAGCTTACGCTACATAACCAGATTCCCCTAATGAGCACCTAATTAGAGAGATCAGATGTTCTGCTACATGATTGGAACAAATACCCTCAGACGCTCTAGCTCTTGATAGATCAAGCTCAGCAGCCAGACTTTAGAGCACTCCTGCTCCAAAAATACAAGCAGATAAAAAGATTAATTCAGCTGTGACTGTTTGAAAAAGGGAAAAAAGCTCTAATTAAAGGCCCACAGTGAATCCCGAGGAACATCACAGAAAGGTGACAGCAGGCATTTCCATTAAAACTGCACAAAACACCTCCAAAGTGGAGTGTCAAGTTAAGAGTGGAAGATAGAAAGATGATCAAAGAATCAAGTACAGTGTCGCTATGAAGTACTTGTGCATCTCTAAAAGTTTGAAAAAGTTTGTGTTCATAGTTTTATTTTAAAAAGTAAAACGGTAATTTAAATTCATTTCAATTCATTTTTGTTTCATTGTTCATCAGTATGACTTATAGATCATAAAACTCTGATCACAAATTATTAAAATATTTAATATGAAGTACATTTTTTATTTAAAAAGCATCAACATTAAAACAAAAAAGGCCTGAAATATGTAAATATATGGGTAATGAATATAAAATATATGCCAGTTTACTTTTTTAGATGAAATTATGAACACAAATGAACTTTTTCACAGTATTTCATTATTTAATTTATGTAATTATCATCAGTCTATTGTAATGCAAGACCAATGATCTAGTTAAACATGACATTTTGATTTGGTTAAAATTACCTGCTTCTGAAAACTCCCATTTGTGTCTTATGAAGGCAGCATATAATCTACATTTATCCTTTTACACAATCCATTTCCCATTACTTTGTGTTTCAATGGCAATAAAATAAATAAAATAAAATAAAATAAAAAGCTTCAGTTCTTTGGACGCTACTGCACACACAGTATAAAATACAATACAATACAATACTATCCAGGATGATTTAGCAGAAGATATTCTACCAATGCTACCTTTCGTTCTTCTTACTCTCTGCACGCGTGCCTTAGTTCCAATAGCCAAAATACAGAGAATTCCACTGAAGAAATCTAAAAATACCACAGAGATCAAAACAAATAGCTAAGAGATGGCAGGAGAAGACCCTGTACAATGCAAGCGTGATGCAGTACAAGCCTGAGTGAGATGGAGAGGAGAAAAACACTCCTAAACCGTAAGCACCCATTTTACTCTCTTCTGCTACACTTTTATTGGAGTGGAATAAATATAGTTTTCTTCTGAGTTCCAGGCCATACACCGCATAACACAGAAACATTATCATCTGTAGCATTGGTGATTTCACCAGTCTTATGGAACTCAAGCCTGAAGAGATGGCCTCCATCATTTATTCCTTGTTGGAGCAGAGTAGAAGATGGGGAAAGAATGACTGTTGCTAATGATGCCTCCATGGAGCTCAGGGCCTGTGGCCCAAATGGCTGAGCACTGCTACTGAGCAGCGATCAAGCACTCCGGGCAGGAGTGTAGTGCTGCTGGGCTTACAGAAACACACGTTAAAAAGTCATGCAGAAGGACTGCATTGACATGATGGACACTCATGCGAATCATGAACTACTTTAAAAAAGAAAACACTATGAGTGAGGTGAACTCCAAAAAATGTGAATATTGTGAACAATTTAGTTTGTCATTCTCCTCATCTCTTGCAGTGTCAAACTGTTTGATGCATGCAGTGGCCACCTATGTAATATTACACCAATAAAGACATGTCATTTTGATTATGTTCTTTCATATCTAGGGTACAAAAAAAGTTTTTTACTCATTAGGCAAGAAAATAAACGCTATATAGCAAAACCTTATGTCCCAATCACCCTCAATTCAGTGCACTATTTAAACAATATCTACACTAAAACAAGGCTTAAAATATAACAAGTAACATAATGTACATGACCATTTACCATTTTGAACTAAATTATGAAACAAATAAAAGTTTTGGAGATGCACTAGTAATTACCAAAAATGTACCATTTTGTGGTAAAATATGTACCAAAAATGTACCATTTTGTGGTAAAATATGTACCAAATGTAATAAAAATGTACCATTTTTTACTGAAGTGCCCTTGAGCAAGGCACCTAACCCCTTAACTGCTCCCTGGGCGCCGGTGGATAAGGGCTGCCCACCGCTTCGGGCACAAATTCTCACAGTCTAGTGTGTTTGTGTGTGGTTCACTGCA
>BRDA01058327.1:27055-39305 GCA_036984385.1 Crenuchus spilurus
CTAATTCTAGTTGGAATGGGTTAAATGCGGAGGTCAAATTCCGTTGTGTGAAAAATTACATTGGCTAAATTGGTTGATCTTAATCTTAATAAGACCAAAAGGTCACCAATCTCATGAACCATCCATGGCTGAATTGTCCCTAAGCAAGGCACCTAACCCCAACTGCTCCCTGGGTGCTGCAGCTGGTGGATGTCCACTGTGACAAAGTACTTCTTTTGAAACAGATGAGTATTAAAAGCACATCAACAAAAACAGATAAAGGTAAAACTTCCAATGTGCTTTTGTTTCATTTAATTATTTCAGCTTTATAAACTGACATCAGTAGAAAAAAAATGCAGGAAAAATGTTGAACCTGAGCCTAATAAGCAGAATAGCTGAATGTCCTGGACTGCAAGAATACAGGATGATCATGCACTACTACCTAAGCGATCCGCTTAGCAACCAAACCCACTGCTATAGGTCTTAATTGCTTAGCAACCTTGGAGAAGTAAGTCCTCCAAATTAGTGGCTGAGGAGGCGGAGAGGTTTGAGCGACATCAGGAGCAAATTTCATTGTGTTTAATTTGGATAATTATGGGAGTTTTCAGGGAGAGGGGTAATGAATGGCACTTTATTGTATTAACTCCTGTGCTAAATTGCTGGAATATGGAAAAGACATCTCAGTTAAAGGGGCCAACACCTCCATCAGTCTGCAGACGAGGACTCAGAGTTCCCCCGAAAGAATCAAATGAAGGTAATGAGCTTCAATAAAGCTCATAGGCTTGATTTAGTGGCTGTTGGACAGTATAGCTTGGAGCGAGTCCATGTCATGGGACACCGGAAAAGAGCCTCAAAGGACACATGTCCTCAGGAAACACTTCATGGTGCTGCATTGTGCAGTTACCTCAACACCACATTTCAAGAAAAGATTTTTGAAACTGAAGGTGTTGTGTTTTGCGTATTTCAAGTTGGTAAATAATAACAACTATCTATTTAATTTGGGCCTGCATTAAGATTTTATCCCCGATTTCAACATACAAGGCCATGTGGATATTCATTTTATTCATAGGCATTTTATTTTATTAATATTTATTAATACTCTTACATTTTATATTATTTGAAACCTTTGAAGTAGCACAGCAAAATCCATGTACTAATTTACAAATAATTAGAATGATTAATAATCTGTCTTATTAGAAATGTAATATTATAAATACACCATTATTCAAAAGTTTACCATCAACCAGAACTTTCAAAAACAACACACACTTTTATCCATCCATCTATCCATTATCATCTGCTTAATTCCGATCAGGGTCACGATGACTTCCATACCCCTTCACCGGGCACAGGACAGGGTGGGAGCACACACTCACACTTTAGAGACAATTTAGAGTATTCAATTCACCTGACCTGTGTTTTTGGACTGTGGGAGGAAACCCACACAGACAGTGGGATAACATGGAAACTAGAGCTGGGCGATATGGCAAAAAAATGTATCACAATAAATGTTTCTGTGTTGATCAATCTCAATAATTATTACAATATTACATTTTCTAACACTGTCATAGTTTTAAACATCTTTCTAAAAACATCAAACTAAATACATGAAATGTTGCTATTTAAAATATTAAAATGTTTATTGCCAGAACATAATACTGTAGCATCCGGCTGGACTCCGTTTACAAGACGTTTACAGTCATCACTTTAATGATTGCTGTCGGCCGCAGACACTCCAAAATAACAACAGACTAGAGAGCCAAGCTAACAGGCTAATGCTAGCACTCAGGCTGACACACACACAAACACACACACACACAAAGCGAGCCCCCCCTCCTTCTCACACAAACAGACGAGCACACAGCGACTTTGTGCTCTCTTGCCCCACACCACTACGCTCTCCTCCAATCACAACTTGTCTTAAACACAACAGTGCATTTTGGCGGCGCTGGTGAGGAGGAGCTAACAAGCAGCAGTATTACACTTCTGAACTCACTGTCAAGCTGCTTATATGTGAAATGGAAATGAACGTTAATGCCTATCGAATTCTATTGTCCTGGATCATCATCGTCATCGAGGGAAAAAAATCCATATCGTTTTATTGGCAAGCACTAATGGAAACTCAAACTCATGGAACACCTCAGTGCAGAGAGACAAAGATGCTAAACACCAAGCCACCATGGTGCCCACACACTTTTATTTTGGAAGATTTTTTTACTAGCCATTTAAAAGCAGTGTTGCTGCTTTCTAGCTCAGGTTTGGTGTCTCTCCCAAGGTGTTGCCAGTGAGTTTATAGCCTTTAGGACACTTGTTTACTCTCTGGATAATGTGGATACACTACAATAAGATAAATTAATGCACAAACAACCTCAAAACCCAATATTAATCATTACAATAGATGTTATTTTCAACTAAGGTTCTTGTTCGACATTAATGTTAGCTCAAAGCACATATCTAAAATGCTCCTACCTCCCATGGCATCTTGAGCAAAATACTTTGTGTTACTTACTTTGTGTCAACAACTGTACTAAAGCCTGTAAGCCTGTGAAAAACACCAAAACTGGACTAAAAAGCAGCAACACTGTCCTATGTCACCTTCTTCTGTATTTAATATTTTTTATTATATATTGTCTTTATTATTATGTATTGAATATTTGTAACATTTGATCATATCCTTGCAACAGCTAGGAAAAATAATTTTAGTCTGAAATACAAGTGTGTTGACATAGAAGTTGGCATTTTCAGGGCAGGTAACCCCAAACGGAGTGGCTGTGCATATCCTGCAACAGTAATTTCAGCATTATTGAAAACATTAATTCTAAACTTGAACTGCACTGATTATTAAACCAAACTTAGCTACTGTAACTTTCTTAAAGGACATTGGCACACAGGGAACTGATGCCACCCTTACAGGTAAGAAAAATGTTTCTTGCTCAGGGTGATGGAGAGCGGAAGGACACGAGGGAGGAATGTCTTCTTGCCTGTTCCATGTTCACCTTGACCCTGCTGGCCTGACCAGCTCTGCTCACCCCCAAAGCTCCACACCCCTTTCCCCACCGCTGAGCTAATCAGAGCAGGCAGGTCACACAGCCATGCCACCCTCACCCGCCCACCAGGCAGCAGAGCACCAGGACAAGGCAACCTATTTCAGGACACAATACTGGGGGCGCAAACACACCAACACACACACACACACACACACACACACACACACACACAAACACACAGGGAACGTGCTTTTCCAGCCATCTCTTTGATTTAGGCATATGTCTCTAATATATACTTCATTCTTTCAATAAATGTTAAGAAATGCACAGGATGCGATGAATCAATGAGTAGGATGAAAAGAAGCAGTTGCATGCAACCCATCGTTTAGCTGCCAATGTGGTCAAAAATCACCCGGCCTGGCTGTACACAGGCATTCTTCATTCGTCTCGCGTTTTAATTTGCAGCTCCTCACAGCTTATTTCTCCACAGAGCCAGATGCAGTGTGGTGTGTACATTGGCTAGTGGCCGTGCACAGGCTGTGCATTAGCGACCAGACGCTGCTGTGCATTAAAGGGTGCAAGCAGAGCCGAGGCCTATTACTAATTCCATCTGGAGGAGTGCTGAACTGCAGGGCCACCTTGTGCCCTCCGGCAAATTGAACGACTAGCCTGTTTCCAATTTTCTCTAACTCCAGTATCTAAAGATACATACATCCACTCCCCTACTTGCTTAGCGCAATTTTAGCCTTGACCCCTTTAATAGCGAAACAACATGCTCCCCTGCTTTTTTCCTGTCCGCTTCTTACACCAAATCACTCTGTCTTCCCTGACCTCTGCCACCGGCTAGCACGAGCACAGGCCACTGTTAATTATACCTCCAATCTCTTAAATATAGTAGCACTGGTCATTTCATTAAAGGCTGCTACTGTAAATTTCATCTGAGAGTGTCGACAAGGGGGAGGGAAGTAAGGAGGAGATGGGGGAGGGATACCAACGGCTCTGCCAGCGTCTAGTGACTTTCACTTTCTTTTTAATGAGGTGGGTGAAAGTCAAACACACATATATTGCAGAGAGGTGGGAGGATGTGTATGTGCAAAAAGGATTGAGCACTAATCCTGTAAGGTAGAGCTGGGCTCTTTTATAAATTCAATAAATAAAAGCTCATCCCCAATTATGCCACAGCCATGCATGGATGGAAGTCCAAGAGAGCACAACCAGCCCTGCTCTCTGGACGAGGAAAAGAAAAAAGAAAAAGGCTCAAATCCGCTCTCCTCTTAGTGCACAGCAGTCCTGGCCAATCACTGGATTCTGACGTCTCACATACAGAAATGGGCATTTTCTTCAAGAATGGACAGCTGCTCTTTCATACTGTGTGAGAAGCAGTTAAATAGATCAGCTTCAGAAGAAGCAGTTCCACAATCGAGTGCTGTACAACAGAGGAGAGCCTGCACAGGTTTCTTTTGTAACATATACACTGGGATGTTCTAATGTCACTAAAACAAATCATGTGAATTGCATCCAAACCTAACTAACCTATCTAAAAAATAAAGAAAAAAAGCCAACAACAATCTTAACCACTCCCCCAAAATATTTAGTTTGTAGGTTTGAACGTAATTTTTCAACTCTATTTAGTTTACATTATTCTCCAATGTCTACAAAGAAGGTATGTGACTTTGGTCTCGAAGAGAACTTGAGCAAACGTTCGTCAAAGAGTTGGAAACTATGACTTTTTTTTTTACCAGAAACAAAAGGAGCCCTGAGGAGAAATGGAGGGAAAGAACTAAAAAGAGGTACATGGTATGCAAGAGAAGTGCATGAGAGAGGAGGCGAATGAAAATCTGTTGTGAACTGAATGAAGGGTATAAACAACATTTGCCTACTCTCCATGGGAATGAAATCTGTAATGTTAGATATTAAGATGATGTAGCTATGTAAATTTTGGGGGCGCAACAATCTAAAAAAAATCAAGGATTTTGGAATTGGCAAATTTTTCTGTGCTGTTTTGTTTATGCAGGATTTGAACTCTCTGTACTGAAGTAATCTACTGAGCTCTCCTTATTCAAATATGCAAAGATAAATACAGTTTATCATTCAATTGCACCTTTAAAAAATGTGACTGTTCATATCTGACATTTATATAAGAATAATTAAAAGTAGACAATTATGTTTTCTAGTAAAGCAATGTTTAGCTAAAACAAAATAAAGCTAATCTAACGTTTGACCATATTAAAACATGGTGGCACAAACATCTATATTACTGGATAGGAATCACGTGACTTTTGAGTGCGCCAGCATGGAGCCGCCATGTTGTGTGGAAGCAGGACAAGCTCTGAAGGAAGCCAGCGTTTACAAACAACGAAAGGGCTGCAATGTTTTGCCTTTAACTGTTTTACTTATCGGACCAGGGGATCACATTCCACAAGTATGTCTTCATTTTAAAATGATTTATTAATAATTATCTGTGAATTACAGCCACAATCTCTGACCTACAAACCTGACGTAGTTCCGTAGATATTACACTAATAGTCAGGCTTACATCAAACCAACAACACTCATGAAGTTAGTATCACAAACATTAACTCTCACTGTAATCAAATGTAGATATGCATCAGAACTCTAAACTACTAGAGTCATTTTTATAGCGACAATGATGCCGTGTCAGTGTTATCAACTTGGCAGTGCCAGTGGCCCATCAAATTGTCTTATAAGTTATAGACAACACCTTTAAAATGACTAAAAAGTAAAATTAGTATTGCAGCATAAATAGAGCTTTACAGTGTGTTTACTGTAACATTAAATGAACTCTGATGATAGCACTGAATATTTCTACATTTACTTTAATATGTATGAGGTCTCTGTGTTCTTTACTTTGGATTAAGACAGTCGACAGGTTAAAAAATTGATCATTTGTGTAGAGCCATCGGTCACTGGCTAGTATCAGCAAGGCAAGAAAACATGACTATATTTATGTCAATGGCCATGTGATAGCAGCATTACACAATTTAATTCTTTGTCTTCTTTGTAAATAACTTACATTTTGAAAATCGGATCATTATTAACGATTTTACAGCCATTAGAAGTCATGTAAGCAGTAAGGCCTAGAGAAAATGTCAGCTACGACAGATGCGAGAGCCGATAGTAGCCTAACACGTCATCAACCATTTTAATACTTTGATTAATGTTAAAGAGCTTTCTATCCTCTTTGTAAAGAACTTTAAATTTTGAAAATCAGACAATTATTAGTGAAGTTAGAGCTTTGAGAAGGCAGCAGTGCTGGTCATGTGCCATTGTTTACAAGCTTCACTTCCACACAACATGGCGGCTCCATGAAGTCGCGCCGGCCTCAATGCTAGCGAATAGACAGCGTCCTATCCAGTAATATAGATTATCGTGGTGGCAAGTTTTACTGTTTAGTATAACTTAACTAAAATCATTACATTTGGTACAGTAACAACGATGTTCATATTAGCCAAGTCTG
Source organism: Crenuchus spilurus (assembly GCA_036984385.1). NCBI lineage: Eukaryota > Metazoa > Chordata > Actinopteri > Characiformes > Crenuchidae > Crenuchus > Crenuchus spilurus. Next base: position 33,500 of record BRDA01058327.1, read on the forward strand.
AATGAATGAATAAAATTAGAAATGGAAGAGAGACAGAAATCAAAGGATTTTTTTAAAACGTCACAGAAAATATTCTTTACAAATGTTAAACAATTAATGCAATAACAATTAAATGAATCAGCACTGATCTGTTTAGAACAGGCATTAAACTTGCTTCTTGAAGATGCACAGATGAACAGCTACAGGAAGTGAGCATGAGCTACTGAGCTACACCCACAGTAACACCCTGCCAAAAGAAGCACTATTGCTCTTGTTTCTTTTGGAGAGCCTTATTTTACAATCCAGCTGAATTCTGGCATACAACTGCATGTTATAGTGTCCGTCAATACACCAACAAGGCTGAAAGTAGGGCTAATGGAGCAAAAAGAACACCATGCATGTCTCCACCTTAAGAAGCATGTTAATTAGAACAGGAGCTTGATGGATATTGTATGTATTAATGAGCTGATACACTTGGAGCTCAGGAACCTGCTGAAAATCTATATGCATGTGGGAAGAGAAAATGACTAGCAGATAATCCAATATACAAGACCAGAGTCCAATTATAGCTACTCGATTAAATCACAATTGGTTTACAGTTGTTCAGCCAGCCGACACAGACTTCATACCATCACTTACAGTTAAGTTTGCTGAACATGATGAATGTAAATCGTCAACCAAAAACTCTGAGCTGAACTCAAATTTAAGTTTTTCTTCATTAACTACGCCCTTTGTAGTACAACTGCCTGGAGCATCAGTGATTAAAGTGGTTTTTAATGGTGGTCTCAGTGGTTAAGAGATTAAGAGAGCCAGTGAATCTTACACAGGAGGCAAATTCTGACCGCAGGCTCTTTTTCCTTATTTGTTCAGATGCAGCAGACATTGCTACAAAGTGCCACCCTGTCACACACCCCTGCGTGCTCTAATGCTCATATGTACTGTAGGAGGTAGCCACGGTCTGCTCTCAAAGCTACAGGAAGAGATGAGAGTAGCTGCTGCAGAAATCAATAAATGAATTACAGTTTTTCTCTATTTTCTACGTTCTCTCTCACATTCAGAGTCCAAGGGGAGCGTGTGCTCATCACACACATGGGGAGAGGGGCTCCTCTGGAGGGCCGACAGAAGCAGTGGCGCTTTTGGCACAGCAAAGGCGGGCCAGATCGAAACGCATTCAGCACGCATGGCAACCAAAACAGACGTGAGCAGAATTCACGCAAGATGAGGAATGGATCTGTGTACAGCCTTAATCATAAAAATCCAGAAGTGGTCGAGTCTTGGAATTGACATTTTATGCAGCCAGGTGAAACCACTTTGTACTGAGAAACTTTCAACTTAACATCAGTAAAGGGGTCAGTTATTGATCTGCATCTAGGTCCAGTTACTAGTGCTATGTAGAGGGGGTTAATTAGCAGGTATGTTCTGATTAACAATCCAGTCTATTATGTATTTAAGCAGTGTTTCATTACAGCAAAATATAAGCCGTATCTGAATAGCGGAGGCTTCTATTTTTAGTGTCAGAACATTAGAGCAGTACAATATTAGAGACTTTAGAGTGCAGAAAGGTAGAGGATGTACTTCTCAGCAGCATATGTAAACACTGAACAAAGCACTGCTTTATAATGGAACAGTTTAGAAACAAATGTATTCGCAGCTTTACAATGCAGAACAACAGCTGCACAACACCAAACAGGCTTTTTTATATTTCCACTAACTGACAAAGTGATAAACTAACAGGTTTATCCATTAGCCACCAACTATAAACACTGACCAGCAACAGCATTAAAATCAGCTTGTTGCATCTTCACTTAAAGTCCATTTCACTTGTACCAGTACAAGTCAAACTAACACGCCACCACCACATCAGTGTCACTGCTGAGAATGATTCAGTACTCAAATAAAATACCTGCTCTGTGGTGGTACTCTCGGGGTCATAACCATTAAAGAACAAGGTGAAAGGAGGTTATCAATTTATACAGAGATGGCCTAAGACGCTGACACTATGACCAGAGGATCGCGAGTTCGAATCCCGGTCATGCTGTTTGCCATCAACAGCCGGGGCCCAAGAGAGCAAAAATTGGGAGTGCTCTCTCTGGGCAGCTAAATGGTGCTCTCTCTCCCTATAACTCAAACATTGCAATGTCCTCTGGCTAAGGCGTCTACTGATTGGTCCATTTGGAGCTGGGAATCCTGCGCTTTCCTCCGAGTGTGTTGGCTCCCCAGTGATGGTGTATCAAGCAGTAGTTCAAAAAGAGGTGGTGGCCGCATCACACGCAACGGAGGAGGTGTGTGCATGTCTTCACCTTAGTCAGGGACAGTACAAAGTGATGGGGAGAGCCCGCTAGTGTATGGGATGTGTTAATTGGCTACTACCACATTGGGAAGAGGAGAAATCGGGCAAAAAAAACAGAAAATTATGCAGAGAAACAGATGGACTACAGTCTGTAATTGTAAAAATACAAAGTGGAAAGTGTAGCTGATAATGTATTTAAGTCATTTTAATGTTATGGCTGAATAGTATATGCATAGAAAATGCATCCTTTTTTCACCTCTTTTTTATTTGATTTATTTTTATTTTATAAAGTAAAGAGGAAACAGATGGATGGTCCACTGTCATTATGCCTTCTTTAAACTTATTACACCTGGTGCAATATTAATCAAATAAGTACTGTTCGCTCCAGTCTGTTCAACACGCAGTTGGGATAGAATGCATTGTCTCAAATAACAGAAATAACATTTTTTGTTATAAGGACAGGACAGAAAGATGTCCTTTGTCAATGTGCTTTTCCATAATGGTATAGTGCTTATTATGAATAGAAAATATCACAATTTGACTCCTATTAATTTAAGATTAGCCATTTCCATCCACAGTATACTCTAGATTTAGGCTTCACGGGGCATGAATGAGAGAATATGCTTCATGCATCTTGCACAATTTGACCTAGGAAGGGAGAAAGGCTTCAAATATGTGACAAAAATGGAAATATCCTTTCTTTCCTTTTCTTAATGGATGCTCTCACAACTGCAATAAGCATTGAAGTCCCTCACTGTGAATTTTCCCTACTGGAAGACTGCAGAGGAATTTGGAGAAAGATGAAAGCACACATTCTCATCACTTCTGAGTGCTTTCGCTCAATCTGCAAACATGCCTTCAGGAAATTTTCTGCTGAGCAATTCTATGTAGAATCAACAGACTAAATGCATTAACTGTGGAGGACACGTCCAGAAGGTTCTCTCTCGCTCTCAAATCAATACACCTGCTAATGTTATTATTCCTATTCAAGTTTCCTTAATCTGGCATTTGGCCAGACATGTCTGCATTCACTTTGCTCTGCTTCCTTACTGTAAACAGAACATAGCGCACTGGGGTCAAGCCTCATGGACCAGTGAGGATACAGACCTTGGTCAGTTTTGGACATCAATGCAGTTGGTGTCACTGCTTAGACACTCAGTGACATCACGGTGCCCCGAGGGGCCTGAATCACCTTTGGAGCGAGCGACTGCCAAAATGTCAAACCGGATCAATAAAGAAGCGAAAGGTCACTGCTGCTCCGGTGAGTAAGATTCAATACTTCATTAAGAGGGCTGAGGAGCAGAAGGAATCTGAATGGGTATTTAAAAGTTAGGGGAGACACAGCAATGTGTCATCAGCACCACTGAGGGACAAAGCAGTTAAGATGACTGCAACTAATATAGTGCTGAAAACAGCATCAGAGTTGGTTAATTATGTATGATTGTGTAAAGTGTACATCTGAACTACAGACGGGTGATAATGGTATTTGTATTGATTGTACTGATACAGTATTATACTAGTGCATCTCCGCAAATTAGAATATTGTGAAGAAGTTAATTTGCACTGATAGCTGTCATTTATTTTATATTCATTACATGTAAAGTGACATTTAAAGCATTTTTTTGTTTTAATATTGATATTGTTTCCATATCAAGTTACTGCAAATGAAACACTAATTGAGATTCTGGATTTCTGATTGTCATGAGATTTAAGCCAAACTGATCAACAGTAAAACAAAAAAGGCTCTACATTTCTCACTTTACATGTAATGAATATGAAATATGACAATTTAACTTTTTGAATTATATTATGAATGCAAATAAACTTTTCCATAATATTCTAATTTTTGGAGATGTGCTAGTATTTTGTATTATTACAGCTGTATTTTTTATCATTGTAATTTTTACAAATCAACAAATGTTGATTTTTATTCAGCGTTTAATTTATCCATCCATCCATTATCACACCCGCTTAATCCTTATCAGGGTCACGGTTAGTCCCCTACCCCCTCACTGTGCGCAGTGTTTAATTCAACATTGTCAAATTTTACTGGTAACTAACTTGATGGCAATGTATTTTATTAAAGGGGACATGTTATGCAAAATTCACTTTTTGTGTGTTATTATATTTCCACTTGGGTCTCTACTGCTCCTATAAACACTTCAAGCATGAAAAAAAAAAAAAAAACCATCCATCCATTTTCTGAGTCAGCTGAATGATCTTGGGGTCAGGAATCGTATGCTTCTATGAGCCATTTCAATGGCTATCTTATTGTAATGTCACAATAAGAAAATTTGCATCCAACAGACCTGGCACCACCCCTTACTGGTCAACCCCCACCAGAGCCACACCCACTACATTAGTTGAAGATCTGCCATTTTGGGCTACATTCACAACTGACAAAGCAAGGCTGGAAGAAGGAGTGCAAGTGTGTGTGTGTATACGTATGTGTGTATGTATGAAAGTTATTTCACACAAAGAACTTCAACATGTTTTGTTTAGCCCATAGACCTATTCTAACTTGTTTAAAAAAAGGTAGAATATGTCCCGTTTAATGTAGTTTCCTTTCATTGCCTCATTATTTTCACCTAGCATTACTGAAGTGCTTTGCTAATATATTAATCACCAATATTCAAAACCATTATATTATTGCTTACTCCTCACTTCTACCAATATACAACACAAAAGAGAAGTAATGAATGCTTTTGTGTACTTCTGAAATGTACAATATTTGAGCAATTTGCTTTGTTTGAACTGTTGCTTGTTGACATTGACAGATCCGTGTTACTACCCAAAATCCTGCTCATAACACTTATCATTTAGCTACAAGATGATTATGCTGGAAGCAAATTAAAGATGTTAAGCTCTTCTAATAACCTCCCCTTCTCTTTACGTCTGAATAAAGCATCTGTAACCACCCACAGATAAAGAGCTCCACAGGATTGGCTAATGTGACGCATGAAGGTTCATTAATCAAATGCACCTCCTGTGACTATTTATGGGACCAAATCAAGTGGGCAAACCAGGAAACAGAAACGGCTGATAGACGTCTTCAAAAGCTGACACCCACTAGGCTCCCAGCACGGGCCCACTTCAACCTCTCTCTCTCTCCCTCTGACACACACTTCTTCAGATGAGACAAAAATACACACCACCCAAATGCGCATTAGCCAGCAGCTCTCATCCTTTATTTCAGGAGCTGTGCTTCACCGGATGGCAATGTCAAGATGATGCTTTTGACACCAGAGCAGAGGTCAGAAAAGTCTGAATGAATTCTGCAAACCAAGGCCACTACTGGTGCGGCTGGAGGACTTTTTTTTGCAGAACTTGCACTAGAAACCGAAAAAGAACTGGTGAAAGTGCCTTATGAAGTGAAAGTTTAAAACTTTTCTTAAACTTGTACTGCTGACGTTTATAGAAATGCATCTTTCATGGAAATCACAAACAATTAGGAGTGTAATGACAACACAAAACTAATCATTTGCATTGTGGAGGTGTAACAATGCACTGTGAAGTTTTACTTACGCACCTGTATTA
>BRDA01058328.1:4769-21587 GCA_036984385.1 Crenuchus spilurus
TACAGTCAAGTTGTCACTTACTTTAATTAATTTATACCTTTTCTTTTCCATATTTAATTAATTTCATTCACTGTTGAACTGACATTATTTTATTACTAGCTTAAGATAAGCAGCACAAAAAAGAAGAAGAAAAAAAAAGTCTTCCATTTTGGGAGCTGTAAGAGGTCTTTTAAGTAAGCCAAGCTTTAAAAGCCCATCACTAGTGTGAGTCATGACCAATGAAAGTGTTGTCTGCATTACTAAGATACACCTGAAAACGGTGCCAACCCAACCCCACCCAGCCAGGGGTGTCCCTTATTTCAAAATCTGAAAGGTGGCAACCCTACTCACAGTTAGTCATTGCACTTCTCTGTTTGCCTAGGTTCTCATACCAAACAAGATGCTGAGGGGTGATGGTGTTGAATGCAGAACTGAAGTCTATGAAGAGCATTCTGACTTAAGTGTTTTTTTTGTTCAGATGGACGAGGGTCAGATGGAGAGTGGTGATGATGGCATCATCTGTAGAACAGTTGGGATAATAAGCAAGCTGCAGGGTGTCATGATTCCTACCCTCTTACCCTATAGTTTTGTACATTTTTGACGTCACCATGCACAGGCTTTAAGGAGCTGCGGGTGTAAGATGTCCATTGGGAGTGAGCTGTGGTAAAACAAGGGTGGAGGGTCAGTGTTCACAGTGTTTATTTCTCTGCTCTAACACTACAGTTAAACAGGAAGATCACCAAACTGTGCAGAAGCCAGGCTTCCAGGATTGGAGTGTGACGCCCCTGCTATTAGAGAATAAGGACACAAACCCTTATATGTGACAAGAAAGTCCAGCCCAGTACCATTTTAGTTGGAGAGTGTGTAGTTCAATTTCTTCAAATTGTATACTAGAGGGCTGGTGAGACACACCTGCTAAATCTGGCAATGGACAGGTGAATTGAATGAGGTGTGTTGAGCAGGGAAATCACTGAAATCACCAAATTGTGCTGAATACCAGCCCTAAAGGACCAGATCTGGGTATATAACAGGATGCTCGTATAATACCTCAGGTATTAGCTCTGCAGGTATAGTACCTGCACCAAACAGTTAAAATATAAGTTTGATGAGTGAGCAAGCTTTTAGATCTTCAAACAGTCTTTCAATCATTTACATTCTTCAAATAACCATTACATTGAAAGGATAACCGTTATTCTTTTCTTTGACCCAACTTTACCCCAATGTAATGGTAGTCATCCTTTAGGACTCTCCCAAACACTAGTAATGTCTCTGACTCTAGGAGGGTGAAGACTAACACAGGCCTCCTCAGTTGCATGTGAAGTCAGGCTCCACCTTTTTTCAAATTGCTGCTGATACATCTTCGCTGGGCAGCCGGCAACCTCAGAGGAAAGTGCAGGATCCCCAGCTTTGATAGATCGGCTGGCAGACACCTGAGCACATTACACATTGCATGGTAGTAGTGATGTAGAGAGAGAGAGCCATCTACCCACCCAGAGAGAGCACAGCCAATTGACCAGGATTCAAACTGAGCCCAATAAGCAACTCGGAGCCGTGTATATTGGTTATTCTGTGACACTTCTTATACTTCAGCATGAATGGATGAGGCTAAACCTCTGTAGGTTAAGTAGGTGGGTATATGTACATATGTTGCGACCTTCAATGACCTTCCAGTCACAAGACCAGATCCATAATCACCAGACCATGGCTGCCCCCATTCTAATCTTTGGTCCTTTTTTGGCTTCTTTAAGCTACACATTTAGCTTTTAGCTTCCAAAATGTGCAGTTTTTATTCTGATGGAGAAAAAGTCATGGAAAATGGTTGACATCCGACATGGCTGTTTTTTTCACTCCATATTAAAAAGCTATTATTATATAAAATTCAGAGATTTGTTTGATCATCTACATCCTTACACATATTTCATCAAGGCTCAATCGTGCAATCAAACGGGCAGCTAAAATTAGCTGGAACATCTTTGATCCTTTTTGTCCATTTGAATCATGTAGTAGATCAAGAGACCAATGAGATTAAGACTGATGTAAAATTGAGTTAGGATTCCCATCCCAGAGGAAGAGCTGAGGTCTAGCTGGTGTTGAATTGCTTTAAAGGACTTTTGATTAGGGCTGAAGTCAAGACAGCCTTTGTTGAGTCAAGATAAGACCAAGACTATGCCTAAGTCAAGAACAAATCACAAGTCAAGACTGAGACCAAAATTGTATTGAAAAGTACTAGATTTGAGTTCTATGTGTCTGCTATTGATACAATCCTCATTGATTCATCAGATACATAAACAATATGTACAGGGGTTGGACAATGAAACTGAAGCACCTGTCATTAGGGTGACCAGATTCCAATTCACTGGATGTGGGACAAAGACTATGTTTGTGTGGGACAATGTGGGACACCAATGCATCAAGGTAGTCTAAAATAATTTGGCACATAACAGACTGCAAATAAAAACGTGTGTGTGCGTGTATATACAGCCATGCTCAAAAGTTTACATACCCCTTGAACTATTTCACATTTTGTCACCTTACAACTACAATGGTAAGTAACCCTACTTACGAGCATCCCTACTAACGAGTATTCCAGGTAACGAGTCGAGATCTCTGAATATTTTTGTTCCAGGTAACGACTAAAATACCAGGTAACGAGTAGCGTAAATTTCTTCAAGTATGCCAAACCGCTAGGGGCGCTGCGGTCGTAGCATCTCCTAGATGCTACCGTAGAGGAAGAGGTCAGTCAATATTTTGACTGCTGTTCAGTAAAAGTGAAAGTGAAAGTGCCTGTTGAAAGCGACGCTAAGGTAGCAAAAGGTAGTGAACAAGAAAGTTAGGTACATTTTACTTTTACTTTTCATATGATAAGTGTAACCATGCAGCTGCCAGCCTACACAAGCTCTGTCATCGTCTCGTTTATGTTTTAAAAAACCCATATAAACACATTATTTAGCATATTAAAGTATACTGTATATTGGCCGACTGACAGGGATTAATCAGGTTTATTCTTATGGAGAAAATGCATCCAGCTAACGAGCAAACCAGCTAACGAGCTCGGCTCCTGCACGGATTAAACTCGTAAGTAGGGTTACCACTGTACATGCTTAAATCTACTATATTTACTATAATTGATATTTTAAGTGACAGACCAACACAAAGTACCACATAATTGTGAAGTGAAAACGATACATAGTTTTACACTATGTATACACATACACAAACTGATACACTCTGTGCAGGTGTCTCTGGTCAGGTTGTCACTATAATATGTGTGTAACATCTCTTTTTCGTTCTGCCCACACTTCTGTGTGATGCGCGTGCATGCAAAGGGGAGTCGGATTCTGGCGGGGAGTCAGAATTTGGCACAACACCAACGCTGTTCTGACCTGATTTGCATGTGTGTTGGTGGGCGCCCTTAACCTGCGTCCGCGGTTGACATGATCAATCAGCCCGCCCCGTCTCCTGATCACAGCCATCACTGCTTTCCCCACACAGCCATCTGAGAAATGCCAGATTATAAAACACTGGAGTCTGACTATCAGTAACAATGCGGGACAACGTCTCAATTTGCGGGACACATGAAAAGTACTGAAAATGCATGACTGTCCCGCACAAAGCGGGACATCTGGTCACCCTACCTGTCATGTTAGTGTGTGAGGTTTCATGGCTAAACTGGACCAGTCTGGTGGCCAATCTTCATTAATGTCACATTGCACCAGTAAGAGCAGAGTGTGAAGGTTCAGTTAGCAGGTAAGAGCACAGTTATATAGTATATTACAATGCACACAACATTATGGTGACATACCAGAGTTCAAAAGAGGACAAATTGTTGGTGCACGTCTTGCTGGCGCATCTGTGACCAAGACAGCAAGTCTTTGTGTCTAAATATTATTGAGCCACTTTGGGGTGTTTTGGAGGAGCGAGTCAGGAAACGGTTTCCTCCACCAGCATCACGTAGTGACCTGACCACTATCCTGCAAGAAGAATGGCTTAAAATCCCTCTGGCCACTGTGCAGGACTTGTATATGTCATTCCCAAGACAAATTGACCCTGTATTGGCTGCAAAAGGAGGCCCTACACCTACTAATCAATTATTGTGGTCTAAAACCAGCTGTTTCAGTTTCATTGTCTAACCCCTGTAGTTGTAACATCATTAATATTCCTTCATTCATATGGTGCTCTGTACTCAAGACTCACTGAGTGTGAACAGACGTCTTTGCATATTCATTAACTTATTTTTTTTATACTTTTCTCATCACAGAAATCTTTGGCAGTATAAAATGTTCCCCTCAGTTGTCTGCAAGACTCCTACAAATGAAATAAGCCTCAATATTTGATCTAATTCTATCAGGAGTATACGCATCCCCACTGTACCATGACTTCAGTTCCTTTAGATCAACAAGCAGCTTCAAATTCATTTTCACAACAGAACTTTTGGTTCCATCAAAAGAGCATGACTGTTCACTACAAACAGAAATTACATGGGCAAGAAAAGCTCTTGAGAACACATGCAGTGCCCACTGCTGCCAAAAACCTAAATCAGAAATTTAGCAATCATCACATACTTACTCATGTTCAGCCACTGGAATCGATGTATAATTAATTAAGTAACATTACAGACCTTCCTCATTAGTGATGTAACAGCATCAGGAACAGAACATCATGCAGCTCAGTCCAAATTCTCATTGTGAATCAATATGCAAGGCTGCCGAAATGTCCTACTGTGCGACTGCAATGTCTTATACTGTACTTATCATTAAACACACATGTAAATGTCCAAAAAGGCTTGACCAAGCTACTTGACCAAAAACTCAAAAACAAACACCTTCTGACTCATAGCACACTTTTAATTTTTTTTTTTTGCCAATTTTCTCCTCTTCCCAATGTGGTAGTAGCCAATTAACCCATCCCATCCGTTAGGACTTTTCCCATCACTTTGCACTGTCCCAGACTGTAGGAGGGTGAAGACAAGCACAAGCCTCCTCAGTTGCGTGTGATGTGGCTACCACCTCTTTTAGAACTACCACTGATACACTGTCACTGGGGAGCCAACGCGCTCGGAGGAAAGCTCAGGGTTCCCAGCTCTGAATGGACCAATCAGAAGACGCCTGACCCAGCAGACATTACAATGTGAAAGTGATAGGGAGAGAGAGAGAGCTCCATCTACCCGTCCAGATGCACAGCACACAGACAATTTTTGCTCTCTTGGGCCCCGGCTGTTGATGGCAAACAGCATGATGTGGATTTGAACTCGCGGTTCTCTGGTCATAGTCTCAGCGTCTTAGCCTGCCGAGCCACTCGGGCCCTCAAAATGTTATTAATTTTATTACACTTGTATTACATTTCTGAGAACTGGGGTGATTCAGGGGTGGCACGGTACCTCTTAGTGATGAGGTTTGGGGTTCGATTCCCAATCTGAGTGGAGTTTCCATGTTCACCCTGTGTCTGCGGGGGTTTCCTCCCACAGTCAAAAAACATGGCGGTGGGCGGGAAATTGTCTGTGTGCCCAATGATGGATTGATGCCCTGACCTGAGCTTAGCATGGATAGTGTGTATCGCCCTGCCCTGTGCCCACGGAAGGGATTGGGAACTCACCGCATCCCTGATTAGCAGAAGATAATGAATGTTTGGGGTCAACCAGCCTAAATTTTATTCACTGTCAGCTCACTTATTCATCTCCAGAACTTGGTTTAGCCATAAACAGCTCTGATCAGACTGCAGGTTTCAAGAACTAGTAACAATACAAGTGTGTGAGGCATCAAATGATCATAATCTTTCCCCCCAATTCCAGTCAGTTCAGCAGTGGAGGAGACAAAGCAGGCAGCATATTTCTGATAGATGTGCTGGAATAGAGGTAAACCTTTGAATCAGCTGCTGTAAATAATTCATCAAATGCTTTATAAACTTCACAAATGTGTGTAATTGAAGTATTTATCAAAGTAAACCCTCCGGAGGATGAGCCCACCAGCAGACACCGCTGTATTTATTCCCCTGACCAGCAGGGAAAGTCAATAGAAAGTTCAGGGTCATAAGTTTACCTCAACAACTCAGCGATTCACTCAGATAAAAAAATCAGCTGCTGTATAAAAAGATCATCTCCCATGTCTCTTAAAAATACAACAGAAGAGGACTTTGGTGAGATGCCAACAGGGGTAATGAACGCCAGTGCTGGAGGGCTGGATTCTTGCATAGTTTGATGATCTTTCTGATCAAGCACATCTGATTCAATTATGCAGGCAATTATCAGATTTAGCTGTTAACCAGACACCAGTTGTCTTTGGTTATCCATCCTGCAATAGACAAACCACAAAAAACTATTTCTGTAAGACATGTCCAGCTATAACAAGCCTTTTAAAGCCTCAACATATTGGAGAGATTATATATTATTATTATTATTCATCCATCCATCATCTTCTGCTTATCCGGATTGTGGGGGAACAACCCAAGCAAAGTAGAGCAGACCTCCCTCTCTTCAGCCACCTCTTCTAGCTCATATGGGAGGATTTCAAGGCCAGCTGAGAGATCTCTCCAGCATGTCCTGGGTCTTCCCCGAAGTCTCCTCCCAGTTGGATATAACCGCAACACCTCACCAGGGAGGCATCCAAACCAGGTGCCTCTAGACATGGATGAGAAGCAGCTCTAATCTGAATCTTTCCTGGATGTCTAAACTCCTCACCCCATCTCTAAAGGAGAGCCCGGACACCCTGCGGCGGACTCTCATTTCAGCCATGATCTCGTTCTTTTGGTCACTTCCCAAAGATGAACACAGGTGAGGGTTGGAATGTAGACTAACTGGTAAACGGAGAGCCTTCATCTGCTCTCTTCACCAAAACAGATCAGAACAGAGTCGACATCACTGCGGCTGCTGTACCGATCCACCTGTCAGTCTCCCGCTCCTTCTTACCCTCACTTATTAACAAGACCCCGAAATACTTGAACTCCTCCACTTGAGGCAGGGACACCTCCCCAATCTGTAGAGAGCACTCCATCTTTTTCTGGCTGAGTACTATGGTCTCAGATTTGGAGGTGATGATTCTCATCCTGGCCAGTTCACACTCAGCTGCAAACTGGTCCAGTTCTTTTATTATTATTATTATTATTATTATTATTATAAGCTGAATAAGGTCTTCAATACCTCATTTGCAGGAATGGTTCTTTGACAATCAGACAATCTACATGTACAGAAATACTCCAAAAACATGTTAAAATATACAGAAATGTAATACCTTTCATACAGAAGTTACAATTTAACCCATTGGACTCTGAGGGTATTTCAGACACTCTGATGTAGTAAGAGTAAGAGTAAGAGTGTCATAAATCTAAATTTTTGATTAAATCTGCTCTAAACTAAAAACCTGTTTTCAGATGTGCTGATATATTGTGAAAACACACCCTAAACATTTCTAGCCAAGACTTTTGAGCTCAGAACTGAATAAACAGAGGTGTTGGCTACACACTGCTCATTGCAGTTTTTAGACATTGTATGTGTTTTTATTTCTAAAGCTTAACTAATGTGAGGTGACGTATTTCACTCATTCAGTGGTTCCTAGACTGAATTATAAGATAGGTGTGAACACCTCAGGGATCACCTCAGGTGAGAGCTCAATTTACATTCCACATATTCCACAGCCACTGGAACCCACCAATGGAATGTCCAGAATTACCATGTCATTATCATATGAATGACAGATCGCGACATTTGTCGGGTTAAAAATGATCATCTGTCTGACTTGGTCTGAAAATCATGTCTCTGCTTATTTAAGCTCCTCTAACAAGAATCTAAAAATATATGTAAATTCCGGTTTTATATATATAAGTAGATCCTTTATGGTTGCTGGGGTATGGTTCATTTTGTTTCTGTCTTGCAGGATTATCTTATTATTTCTTCTTATTATGTTTTGTGGAAATTTGGTTTTGGCCCTGAAGGCAGGAACGCTGAATCCAGAGGGTTAATACACTGCATAATATGTTGTGATGAAGCAACACAATATGTTACTATTTATAAATCTAATTTTAGGAAAAGAGGTGTGTCCCTTCACTACGTGTTACACATTAGAGTGGAAGAGTCTAATGGCTGAAGAGTGACCTATTGGTTCTGTGGTATAAACAACAAAAAAAGAAAAACTGTCTACCACCCGTCTTTACATTTAAATCAAATTTGCATATTCATTAAACACTGATAATCCATCCATCCATGATCATATCCCTTAATCCTGATCAGGGTCGCAGTTAATTAATATTAATATAAACAATATAAAATACTGTAAACTCTCAAGTGCATCAATCTTTTGTTACAGGCCTTCTCTCAGCTACCGCTTAAAACGTTTCAGATATCCTTAAAACCAAACCGAACTGTGAGCACGTAATTAAAGAATCAAACTATGAAGGAGGCTTCTGTAGAATTCCACAAGTGGGTCTTCTATAGTATCGCTACAGAAACCATTTCAGCCTCTTTGTTTTTAAAGTGTTAGATGGATGCAATGCCTACTGGTGCAACATTTGGTTGCTTATCTCATAAGTAGTGAGTGATAAACCATTAAAGCACTATAACTTCACTCATTAAGCACAACTACATGATTAAATCTGCAGCACTGAGATAATTAAATGACATTTATTACAAAGATCATTCAGTCATTATTTAAATTGGCAGAACGCGTTTAATATTATGTACACTTCCACAGAAGTAGCAAAACAATGAATTTCTTATGGATGAGCATGACAGTACAAGGCTCCATCACACTATCATTTATGAACAGCAGAACAGATTATGTGGTTGTTAGCATCCCTTTATGTCCTGAGAGACACTGCTCATGCACCTGAAACACACTTGTTCATCAGACAGCTTCAAAGTATAACAGATGAAACCTTTAGTAACAAAGCCAGACTAAGATAAACGAGAAGCTCCAGTCTTCTACTTCATCCTTTGGTTCTGTGCCAGGCCCAGCACAGACGACAGTTCAGCTGCTTTGTTGTCTTCTGGATCATGTTTTTATCCACCAACAACCGAGACAGCACTGTATTATCAGCACTTGTTGTCTCTGTGAATCTCTGTGCAGGTAATGTCAAGTGATTACATACATCATCAATTCTAATAGAGACTGCTGGTGTGGGATTCAAAAAGTCCTTTAACCATGACAATAATAACCAATTGGGGTGTGGTTACGCATCATAATACAAGTAATCATATGCAAAATGATGCAGAATGTTCAGTGCCACATCAAAAAAATATGAGAAAGTTCATTATTTTTCATAACTTTTTTGTATTCATTACATGTAAAGTGACATATTTCAAACTATTTAAATGATTTATAGCTCCAGAATCTTAAATTGTTCAAATATTTAAATCTGATTACATTCCTATTCAAACAGTATCAACATTAAAATGAAAAAGGCTTGAAATATGTCATTTTATGTGTAATGAATATAAAACATGACAGTGTACCTTTTCTAATGACATTATGAGCACAATAACCTTCACAATATTCATTTCTTGCACTAGTCATATATTATATACTGTATATATATAGCCTTGCAAAAGTATTCACCCCCTCTGACCATGCTCTGCAGCTCCTTCAGGGTTACCTTTAGTTTCTATGCTGCCTCTCTGATTAATGTCTAAATTTCCCGGTTCCTGACAGTTTTGGTGAGTGGTCCTCTATTGGCAGGTTTGTTGTGGTACCATGTTCTTTACATTTGATGATGGATTTGATGCTGCTCTGGGGGATTTTCAGAGATCTGGAGACTTTTTATCCCCCAACCCTGACTTGTACTTCTCAACAACTCTCTCCCTGACTTGGAGGACCACCTGTTTGGGGATCTCCTTGGTCTTCATGGTGTTGTTTGGTTAGTGGTGCCTCTTGCTTAATGGTGTTGTTACACATGTACATGCCAATTTCAGTTTTTTTATTTCCAAAATTATATAATAGATTAAATATAGATTTAAAAACATACAGGTTGTAATGTAAAATAGGTAAAAAGCCAAGGAGGGTGAATACTTTCGCAAGGCACTGTATATATGACACCTTACATTCTGAGCTGTCATGTCAGTCATTTTTCCATCTGAAACCCAAAGGTAACCAATGTATAGCAAAAGCAAAAGAACTCGCCTTTCAATTTCAATACTATTAGAGGGGACTGGATATATACACTACTGAACAGTGAACCCAGTTTTGAGAATTGATTGATTTGTGAACGATTGTCACATACGTAATAAAAAAAAATGTAACATTCTTTACAATACTTTAATTGATTGTCAGGCTTTGCTTTTTCACACTCATAGTAAGATATTGTGCAGTCCAGGAAAAGTATTCAGTAAGAACCTGCATATACTTAAAATACTGCATCCGTCGGATATCATGCTGTGCTCTTTGTGAGTAATTTCTTTCATACCACCTGTAGAGAAATCCCACTTGTGCAGTTCATCTGTTACTACTGTGACATAATGGTACCAAAAGGGAAAAGCAAAGACAGGCAGGAGAAAAAAGCCATTGACGAAAAAGAGCGCAAGCTAACGGCAGAGCTTCACAAAAAGAGAATGAAAGTTAAAAAGACTTTTGAAAGTGAAAATGTCCCTTTTCCAAATAAAAAATATCCCTTTTCTCAAAAAAAGATTCATAACTGTTTTATTATTACCGCTGTAGTTCAAGAAGGAAATGCGGAGACATTAAAAAGTCAAAAATATATAAGTCTGTTTACAGAATGCTGTAAAAATGCGTGAACCGTCAGTGTGCTTCAAAACATCTTCTTTGTGTTTGGTTCCAGGGTTCCAGCCATGCACCAGTGTCCTTATCTGCAGAGGGACCTTACGGCAAAGTGGGGTCAGCTATTGCATGGTCAGGGTCACAAGTGAAGGACACAGTGATGGCATAACGTGTGCCCCAGACAACCTTCTCCACACGGTGGAGGTTCTCCGAGCCCGAGGAAAAGAAAGACACACGTCCTGTGAGAGAAGAAAGGAGGATGATGAGAAGAGTTAGACAAGGGAACCTAAAACGACTTGCTTGGACTTGAATCTTGTTTTTTACTTTGTATTTTATATACAAAAAAATGAATGGGTTTATATTTCCACCATATAAAACAAGTTTAAAGTTTGATTTATTCTGTTGTTCTCAGTATTTGTACTGCCCTGTATATGGTGGCCATCATGAAGAAGCTGAAACAGTATTTGTAAAGAGTTTGTGCACAAGAGCAGAGGCAGCATTTCCTAATGCAGTTCAGCACTGCTTTCACAGGTCATTGCCACACTACCCACACAAGAGCATCAAAACTACTAATTAGATGAACGTGAACATGTACAGAACTGTACAGCTAGATAGCTGCCCAACATGATCTGTAACACCAAGAGGAGACGTTTGCAAAAATAGCAGGACATTTATGTAAATTACCTCTGCTGTGCCTGCTTATCACTGACCTTTGTACACAGCTATTTAGCATGAAAATAGTTTTGAATCTTATTAAGATGTTAAAATGTCCTTAACATAGCAACTCTGGACCGGTACTGAGTTTATGTGTTGAATATTTGAATAAAAGCTGTGTGGTGCACTGTATTCTGCAACAATCTCTAAAGCTACTTTATACCAACAAGCAGCATCAGTCTGGCAATGTATGATGGCTGGGCACTGAGAAAGGGGCAAGAAGGCAACATGCAATAAGTGATCTAACAATTACTTACAAAAGATATTAACTTGCTGCGGGAAAAAAACCAAAATTCCGCTTAAACACTTATATAACTGCAAGATTTTATCCTAGAGACAAAACTAAGCACGGAAACCTTAAAGGGTCTACTTTTATTATATATGTATATATCTTGAACTGAAATATATTTTTAGATTCTTGTGAGAGGAGCTTAAATAAGCAGAGACAAGTCTGTGAGAGCGACTCAGATGGCTACAAATATTTTCCCGCCAAAAGACACGGTCTGTCATTCATATGATAATAGTCGTGTTTTCATTGCAGTTTTGCACAAAACTTTATCGATATTCTGTTTTGTCGAAAAAACTATTCAACAAAAGTTTCGCAGTTGTGGTGTTTCCATTAAATGTGAAATACTTTTATAAAATCACGTGTGAATATGTTTGTTCTCGCGATAAGTCATTACAAACATGGCGGCAGTGGATGTAAACACATACTTCAGCTTTATACATACTGCTACCACGGCACTAGTGCTCATCATCAGCCATCAGAGGAGACGGCGACTTATCGAGGCTTTGGAGCGACAAGCCCCTTATACTTGGGAGCGGCTACGTATGCGGCGTTTTTGGGAAACTGTGGTCGATGATTTTACAGAAGAGCTGTGGATTCA
This sequence comes from Crenuchus spilurus, assembly GCA_036984385.1. Lineage (NCBI taxonomy): Eukaryota > Metazoa > Chordata > Actinopteri > Characiformes > Crenuchidae > Crenuchus > Crenuchus spilurus. The sequence goes on from BRDA01058328.1 coordinate 17,047, forward strand.
ACATTTTAGAATGACACACTCAACTTTTAATGAACTTTGTGATGCTGTGAGATCTCTAGTGGAGCAGCTGCACATTGTCCAAGGATTCTCCTCGTTATTCCAAATATGCCGCGTCATCTTCATCCTCTTACTTTCTGTTGTTGTCTTCTTCTTCGTCGTCTTTTTCGCCAATAGAGACGTCCGGTTGTTGATCATGTGACTCCCTTAATGTGAAAAAGTCAGTTCGAGTGTTTCCATTACACTTTTGCGATATAAACCAATTTTGATACGACTGAAAAACCACCTCATCTTAGCGCAAAAGACTTTTATCAACAAACGTGAGTTTTTTCTAAATTGTCATGTTTCCATTAAGCAAATTTTTATTCGCAATTCTAATTTGCGATATTTCATGGTCAATGGAAACGCGACTATTGACATGGTAATTCCGTACATTCCATTGGTGGAATGCAGCCCTGTAATGTCTGGAATTTTGCACATGAACAAAGGCATGAACAAAAGAGTCCAAACCTCACACGAATCTAATAAATATTCAATATAGGAGCCACTGAATGAGTCATTCACATGTGAAGTCACATTTGTTAAGCTTTACAAATAAAACCACATTCAATTTCTAAAAACTGTAATGAGCAGCGTTTAGCCAACACCTCTGTTTATTCAGTTCTGAGCTCAAAAGTCTTGGCTAGAAATGTTTAGAGTGTTTTTTCACAATATATCAGCACATCTGAAAATAATTTTTGGGAAAGTCTAAGTTTAGAGCAGATTTCATCAAAATATAGATTTATGAGTGAGTTAAGGCCCTGAGTGGCTCAGCGGACTAAGGTGATGACACTATGATCAGAGGATAGCGAGTTTGAATGCTGCTTTCCATTGACAGCTGGGGTTGAGAGAGCAAAACTGTCCATGCACTTTCTGGGTGGATAGATGGCACTCTCTCCCCATCAGTATTATCATGCAGTGTCTGCTGGCTCAGGTGTCTGTTCGCTGTTGTATCAGAGCTGGGGTTCCTGCACTTTCCTCTGAGCATGGTGACAATGTATCAGCAGAATTTGGAAAAGAGGCGGAGCCTGACATCACATGCATCAGAGAAGGCTGTGCTAGTCTTCACCCTCCTACAGTCAGAGACATTACAAGTGATTGGGAGAGTCCTAGCAGATGGGTGGAGCGATTGGCTACCACTACACTGGTGGGAAGATTGGGTAAAAAAGCAAGATAAGATAAGAACACTAAGCACAGAGCTGGTCATATGGGGAAGGCTGCACATGCAGGGCCAAAATCAATTAAGAGCCTGATCAGCAATAATAATCTGCCTAAACTAGACTACTCTGCTAGCAATGAAGTATTCATAAATTCCACCTACACTGTTTTAGCTAAAGATGGCCACAACTAACTATCTATGCACTTTCCATGCAGGACAATCAAACTGACAATGACTTCAGAACTTCCAGTTATATGCCCACATTGGATGTGAAGGGTCCTCCACAATGCTGAGAACTTTCTGGATGCAGCGCTTGTTGTAAATGCCTGTGAGAGATGGGAGAGACATCCAAATAATCTCAGCCGTCCTCAGTATACAATGTCTTGCGGTCAGATGCAGTGCAATTCCCAAACCAGACAGTAATGCAGCTGCTCAGGATGCTCTCTATGGTTCCTCTGTAGAAGGTGAGGATGGGGGTTGGCAGATAAGCTTTCCTCAGTCTGTGTTCTCTAGATTGACAGAGCTCCAAACAATACTTGTGACGATTTGGAGTGATGTAGTTCTAGATCTAATCAACCAACATCAGAATCTGACCTTTTTAATGCTCTCATGACTGAATGCAATTAAATCAATGGTTTGGGCTGTTGCTGCAGCTAAGGGGGACAAACTCTTAATTCTCTTGCTTTCACAAAAATTGGAGGATGAGTAGATTGTCTACAAACTTTTGGACAGAATATCATTGTTAATTCTGGATTTACTACCAAACACAACAGAACGCATAAGTCGTGTTCTGACATACTTTAAATGTAGCCGTTTTGCTTGGTTTGGGTAGTTTTTGCCTTCTGAATGAAAAGAGGGGTTCTCGAATCACTCGTCAAGGAAATTCTACAAGAAAAGAGAACCTTCACAGTCACTTTAGCAGTGTGTTTTGGACTGTTTTACAAGGACATCCACTGAGTTCTGAAGCATTAATATGAATGTGAACAGTTACATAATTCATTTTGCTGAGGCTGGCAACAATAAAAGACAAGCTATCCAGTTCCACAGGCTGTCACACATGCCAATGCATCCATGACTCACACAAGAGTTAGTATATTTTGGATCGCCATGAGCGAACTCCGAACTTCCTTCTCTCCATCACTCTGGTACAGGTTAATGTTCACCTCATCCATCAAGAACAGTGTGTGCCAGAACACTACAGGCATCTTATGCAACTGGTCCATCTCGAGGGTTACCAGCGATTTGCACACTGTAGTAAATGTTTACACTTTATGACTTCTCTACAACAGCTGTAAACAGACACAATGTTATGTGAATTCTCTTCAATCATCCTCCAGTATGGTCTGTCAGATGGTTAGTTAATGCTCGTCACAATGCTCATTAAAATCAAGATTATTAATAGAGAATTGGCTTTTTGCTGCAGTAAAAATCTCTTCTCTTGTAGGAAGCATTTACACTAGATGTTGGGGCACTACTGTGAGGGCTTGATTGTGTACAGCCATGACAGTATTATTGAAGTCAGGTACAGATGTTGGATGATTAGTTTTGGTTCACAAATACAAAAAGTATACAATACAAAAAAATGTATTATGTATTGTATGTAGTAAAGAAAGTAGTTGGCATATTGGGTGTAGTATTGAACATAATTGGCGTTTGGATGTAGTGTTTGCGTATTTGAAGATGCACTTGACATAGATGGTGTACTGGACATAGCATTGGATGTAGATGGTGTACTGGACATAGTATTGATCGTAGTTGGCATAGTGGACATAGTCTTGAACGTAGTTGACGTATTGGATGTAGCATTGAATTGTGTTGGTGTACTGAATGTAGTATTGGACGTAGTTGAGGTTTTAGACATAGTATTGAACATAGTTGGCATAATGGATGTGGTATTGAATGTAGTTGGCATAATGGATGTGGTATTGAATGTAGTTGGCATAATGGATGTGGTATTGAATGTAGTTGGCAGTTGGCGTACTGGATGTAGTATTGTATGTACTTGGCGTATTGGATGTGGTACTGAATGTAGTCAGCATATTGGACATGGTACTGGACATAGTAATGAACGTAGTTGGCATAATGGATGTAGTATTGAATGTAGTTGGCGTACTGGATGTAGTAGTAAATGTAGTTGGCAGTTGGCGTACTGGATGTAGTATTAAATGTAGTTGGCAGTTGGCGTACTGGATGTAGTATTGTATGTAGTTGGCGTACTGGATGTGGTATTGTATGCAGTTGGCGTACTGGATGTGGTATTGAATGCAGTTGGCGTACTGGATGTGGTATTGAATGCAGTTGGCGTACTGGATGTGGTATTGAATGCAGTTGGCGTACTGGATGTGGTATTGTATGCAGTTGGCGTACTGGATGTAGTATTGTATGTAGTTGGCGTACTGGATGTAGTATTAAATGTAGTTTGCAGTTGGCGTACTGGATGTAGTATTGTATGCAGTTGGCGTACTGGATGTAGTATTGTATGTAGTTGGCGTACTGGATGTGATGTAGTATTGTATGCAGTTGGCATACTGGATGTAGTATTGAATGTAGTTGGCGTACTGGATGTAGTATTGAATGTAGTTGGAGTACTGGATGTAGTATTGAATGCAGTTGGCGTACTGGATGTGGTATTGAATGCAGTTGGCGTACTGGATGTAGTATTGAATGTAGTTGGCGTACTGGATGTAGTATTGAATGCAGTTGGCGTACTGGATGTAGTATTGAATGCAGTTGGCATACTGGATGTAGTATTGTATGCAGTTGGCGTACTGGATGTAGTATTAAATGTAGTTTGCAGTTGGCGTACTGGATGTAGTATTGTATGCAGTTGGCGTACTGGATGTAGTATTGTATGCAGTTGGCGTACTGGATGTAGTATTAAATGTAGTTTGCAGTTGGCGTACTGGATGCAGTTGGTGTACTGGATGTAGTATTGTATGCAGTTGGTGTACTGGATGTAGTATTGTATGCAGTTGGTGTACTGGATGTAGTATTGTATGTAGTTGGCAGTTGGCATACTGGATGTAGTATTGTATGCAGTTGGCCTACTGGATGTAGTATTGTATGTAGTTGGTGTACTGGATGTAGTATTGTATGCAGTTGGCAGTTGGCGTACTGGATGTAGTACTGTATGCAGTTGGCGTACTGGATGTAGTATTGTATGTAGTTGGCGTACTGGATGTAGTATTGTATGTAGTTGGCGTACTGGATGTAGTATTGTATGTAGTTGGCGTACTGGATGTAGTATTGTATGTAGTTGGCAGTTGGCATACTGGATGTAGTATTGTATGCAGTTGGCGTACTGGATGTAGTATTGTATGCAGTTGGCATACTGGATGTAGTATTG